>JABJVR010007511.1:0-11453 GCA_025773905.1 Chitala chitala | reverse complement strand
AAACCTGGAGCCCATCCCAGAGCACATAGGGCGCAGGGCAGGGGACACCCAGGGCGGGGCGCCAACCCACCACAGCTTGATATATCCTCAGGTGCCAAATTAAGTTTTATTTATACGGTGTGGATTTTTAAATTTTAATATTTAGAGGATCAGTGGGAAATGTTATTGCTTCATGCCTGTAGGGTCACAGGTCTGTCTACGGGTGAATGCAGGTGCATTATTTTTGTCTATTGTGGATGTATGTAATAGAATTGAAATCCAGGTGAAGATGTTGGAAACATGAATAAATTAATTTTATTGATGATAAAGTCATCTGAGTATAAAAGGCTTAAAACAGAGCCAGTATTGTAAAATATTTATGCTTTTCATCCTGTTTACGTCATTACTGTGTCATGTTCACAAGCGTCAAAATAAAATATTGGCTATTTCATAAGAGGGACTTTTGCACACATTTAAACAGTTTGAGTCAGTAAAATTTTTTAGACTTGCTGATTACACCTTTGTCAATGTATTCAACCATTACATATTGTCTCGTGCATTTTTCCAGTCCTGTCTAGACTTTGTTATTTCTAGCACCTTGCTGGTCTAGTGCATGTGGAATCTCTATGGTTCTGCCTTTCTCGTTGACAGTCCTCAGTCCAGTCTGTGTGAGCACACCTGGTGTTGGGTTTCCTTGGTCCCTATATCTAGCCTTTTGTTTCTTTCTTTCATCGCTGGTTGTTGGGTGTAGGTGTAGCTGTTAGATGTAAGCCTTTGTTTCAGAGATTGTGTCAAAGATTCTCAGTTATCCAGGTGGAGCTTTCTAGAAGTTGAATTATGTCAACTGTACTTCTTCTTAATAGGAACGTTTACTACTCATCCAAGTAGCTTCTTCAGCCTGAAGTATTAAAATTTTAAAATCCACTCTGTATAAATAAAACCTAATTTGGCAACTGAGGATATATTAAGTGCATAATGCTTGCATAACACAAAATGAATTTGAATTCATTAGTAAGCCTGTGTATTCTCTAGTGTTTGCGCCTTTGCCCATGTTCCCATGTTTTCCCATGTTTCTGCTGCACTTGTGTTACTGCTTGCCATCTTCTGATTACCCTGTATTTGTTTCATTGTGGTGTCCTTCTTTGAGTTGCCTGTTCGCCCTTGTTCACCCCCAATAAACCCTTCCTCCCACACTCAGACCTTGCCTCCCTTGTCTTCTGTGTTTGGTAAACCTGAAACATCACACATATGAAGGATCGTGGAACTGGTATTATAAGACAATGAGGGTAGTTCAACCCATTTTCCTTTTCTTTAATGTGAGAACAAAAATGTTATTTTTTCTGTACTGGTCATTAAAATGTACAATGAGTACAATGAGTCTTTTAATGTGATTCCAGCATCTGTAGCACAAATGACTAATGTTCCATATGAAGTTGGAGCTATAAAATAATTGAAAAACTGGTGACGGCAAAAATCACAAAATGTTTCTCAAAAAAGTGTAGATGAAACATGGACGCAAGACTGCTTTTCACCAAGTGTGGTCCAATCATTACACATTCAATGGATCTGTTAAATCAAACTTTACCTAAACTCTACTAAGCTATTTTCAGATACTGTGTCCTCATTTTAATGCATGAACTATTATTATTATTATTATATGTGATAACATGAAATTTGAAGTCAGTCATATAAGACAGAGTAATGCTACAAAACATCGTCTATTCATAAGACGTAATATTTATTACAGTTACCGACACACATACTTTCTATGCTTCATGTGCTTAACACCATTACCATAACTGTAATCAGGACATAATGCTGTTTATGTCAGGTGATGCTTGCCTGGCTTAGACATCCACTCTCGAATGCCACAACTAGAAGGCAATTTGCAGAGATGCCAAAAAAGAAGGAAACGTGAACGTGCCGCTCATCACCTCCGGTATTCACTGAAAAAGCATGACTGCTCTGTTTAGTAATTACTGCTTATCCTTCCTCATTTGTGCAGAACAAATGGATTGTGAACGGCTGTGAAGATAGCAACTGATTTTGATGAAAGCTGTGAAGAGTTAGGTCACTAGTTTTCCATATTAAATTCCAAGACATTCTACAGTGCTGCAGTCAGAAATGCCCAAGGGAAATAAATACAGAAATCAAACAAATGTAAATGCCAAAGGAAATTGAGGCTTCATTTATGTTTTAATCCAAAGTGGGTAAAACTTTAAAATTTTCCACAATACTCTGTCCAGTGGTTATGGGAGTGGGCTGGACTTGCCATTTGTGCTTGGTTGTGTTTTTCCAGTACTCGTTTGGCAGTCTGGCAAGAGTACAGCTTCACTGGGCTTTTTAGAACTGTAGCAAATGCTCACGTATGGACTACATGAACCTCAAATGATGATTCAGTCCTGTTTTACTGTAACGTTTAAATATCCCGTTAACTTTTGAGGCGTGAGATGTCTAGTCAGACAGGGGTTATCCCCCCCCATTAAAAAAAAATTCTTTTTTCCAGCACAAACATCCAACAAGGTTGTGAGAAATTATGTTTGCACTATGTACAGATGTCTTGCTGCTTCAGGCATTGAAAAATGTAGGTATGTTGCAGAAAATGACAGATTGTCCATTAACAAGTATTTTATTCAGATTTGCCTGCATCCACAGTTTACTCGAAGATGCGCAGCCCCAAAGGCAGACAGTGACGCTTACATTTTTGAACCACGGCATAAAATTACAGGGCAAGTCTGGGCAGTAACAGGAAGGGCATGCAACTTCAGGCAAGATTCAAACCCACAATCTTGACAAACCCGACTCTATGGCATATATACTTTTATAGCATTCTGGGGCAAAATAAATTATACAATTGAAGAGTTTATGTTTGTCCAGTTAAACTGAAAATTAGCTCAATAGTAATACAAAAAAAAGTCAAAGCTGTACTTTTTATATACACTTAAAATTTTAGACAACACCACAGCATAAAAGGGAGAATTGATGATGCCTTCACAGTTTGCATGAAGTAAATCTGTATACGTTTTTACTGTGTCCATGTGTTTCTGGTTATTATCTATATTTTTTTCAATGTTCTTGAGTGATACCATAAATTTGAAACTGTGATTTTTACACATTCACTGTACTATGTGCATCCCCTGCACCCTAAGGTTGAGATGGCATCTACCCCTATAGCTTTCATACATTTCACTTTTGCAATGACTAATGGCATCAGAGTGATGCCAACATGACAGGAAGGGGGTGGAGAGAGAGTGTGAGGGAGATAACACAATGCCATCCGCTCCATCCACTCCTGCCACAGCTATTCTCCTCCTTTCTACCTGTCTCCCTCCGATGTAAAGGAAGGATCTGATCAGGAAACTGACTGCTTTTCACAGTTATGCATACTCATTTTGTCCACTGGATTATAGTTAACATCAGTGCTAAAGGTACTGTAAGTCTCCTTTGTTTTAAAGCTCATAAAAAGAGCTACTATCTGTGTCTGCTTACCCACTCAACACAGTATGCAAAATATATTACTTGTATTACAAGTAGTGAATATGTTCATAATCATATAAACCCCATTTTAAAACATTCAGAATTTCCCCCCCTCTCTTTCAGTTGCTCCTCACAAGGGGGGTCTCCTCAGCAAATCGACTGGCATCCAGTGTTACGTCCCGGTTTGGTCTGTATAGTCTACTTTAGTGTATTTCTATGTTCCCTGCCCATTCGAGTCCTGTGTATTTCTAGGTTTAACTCAGTTTGCTTTTCTTTTGATTGTTTTAGTGTCTGCACCTGCTTTGGTTCTTATTGGTTCCCTCATATAACCCTGTGTTTTCTTCACTTCTCAGCTGGTTATTGTGATTGTAGCTGTGGTTAGTAATTCTGTGCGCTTCATGCTCTTACTTTTGTGATTAGTTGGTTGTCTGTATTATTCAGATATAGACTCTTACTATTGTCTTCTTGTACTCTGTTTTTTCCCCCCCCAATTGTACCTTAGCCCTCATACAAGTGCCTTCTCCCTTGTTTGTGTTTAACAAACCCCCTTGTCTCCATTTAGACCTTGTCTCACTAGTCTTTTAAGATTCCTTCCTGGAATCATGACATCCAGTTATCAACCTACACATCAATGTGGCACAGGTGTTTTTTTTTTAAACCAGATACCCTTCCTGATACAACCCTCCCATTTTGTCTGGGCTTGGGAGCTGTCCTGGCTGGGATTGAAGAGGCAGACTCAAAGGTATGGGGCAAAAGTGATAATCACTGAGCAGACATTTTTTTCTATAGAATAACATATTGCATTACAAAGGAAATTTTTTTTTATTGTTTGAGGATAGTGAGATTTCAGTAATACCTTAATTATATTTATGCTCCTCCTTGATGAAGTACATAGCTGTAACCATCATGATCTAACAATGAGACACCACCTCTGCTCTCAGCGCTCACCAGCTGTGTCATCACAAAGGTCTGGCAGTGTAGAACCTGCTTATATCCCCAGAGTGTAAAGTAGAGAGGCGCAGACAATGCTCTGTTTACTGGAAGGAGGCTTTAACAATTACGTGACACACTGGCTAGGAATGAAGGGGGAAAACACATACACACAAGCACACACTTTGGCTCTTCTGCGCCTTGAGAATATGCGTATTCATTTTAAGTAAACACAGTGAGATGACTCGGTAGAAATTATGGGAACAAAACCCAAAGAGATGGGACATCTGCAATTGCGTGTTCTTCAAAATGCATTCCTTCCAACAGCTTTGTTTCTGTTGTTTTGCTCCACATACAGACAGTAGACACACACATACACACGGACACACGCACTGGGGCACTCATACACATACACACACACACACACACACAGCTGGTTTGTGGCCAAGGGTGATCCCCCTCCCACTCATCACCTTCATCTGCTTCACATCTGAAGCTGCTCTCGATCATTTGTTCTGTTGTGGTTTGCTTCGCTGTGTTCCGTCATTTGTCTCACCCTACATTCACCGCGTCATGTCTTCATGTTGTGCATGCTGAGTCCTGTCTTGACGGAATGTTTCAGTGGGGTGCTAATGACATCAGTGGATGGATGGAAACAATACCCGGTGTTGGGGCCTGCCCCAGGGATATGACTGAACCCAAGGTGGCATTAGAACTATGCTGGACCCTGGGCTTCTTTACTGGAGACTTCTCTTAAACATGAGCTGTTTTGTTATTGGACAGCCTGTGGGGAGGGTCTAGTAGTGCACCAAATGACCTTTACTTCATTGCGGTGGCAGGCTGAGTTATCACTCTCTGGCTGATGTTCACTCACCTTGACTGTCAGGTAGCTGTGAGATTTAGTTCCCACCTCTTCTAGCTAGGGCTTAGCCTTTTCCTCCTGCACTGTTAGAGGAGTGCTGAGAAGGCTGGGCTGATAAAGGTGTGGACCACAGGAGCATGCGTCAGCTGCCATCAGGCTGAGAACATCCACATGACAAAGTGGAGAGAGCTGAACAATGAGAGGAAAAATCCAAGTCCTGAAGGTAATCTGACTCAGGATCAAAGAAGATGGTTCCACCCCATATGAACAATGGGAATGATGCACTGAAGTTAACATAATTGCCTAACATTAATATTGAAGGAGGAGGCTTTAATAATAGCAATGAATCATTGTCAAATTATGCATTTAGGTTAGGGAGGTGGTCCATGTCTAGTCCAGATAAAATAAGGTACACCCTGGGGTGGCAAACTTTTGCAAACCACTTGCGTACACATTCATAATAACTGAGAGTGGAAAAAGTGGCCATGCTTGAGTCTGCAACCCCACAGGTGAGAGGTAACCACACCAGCTGTAAAGGCACCGTAGTCCCCCATCACAAACCAACAGAATAACAACAATAAAAAAATAACATAATAATGACAGTAAATATTAATGTCATTTTAAAATAAAAAAAGACATTTTACAGAGAAGTCTCCCTTATTATTTTGTTATAATAATTTACGCATGTCTCCAGCCTCAATATCTATCCAAGTTTTAAGATATTAAAGACACAGACCCTGGAGTGTTATAGATCCACAATTCTATATGACAAGCATGGCAAATCAAATGCCTTTTTACAAAATTTTTAAGGAGAAGCATAACTGTAGAAAAAGCATTAGGCCAAGAACAAAGTCATGTGGAACTCCACAAAAATAAATAAATTTTAAAAACAAATCACCTCTATATGATAAAATTCTCAGATCTTCTCAGATCAATGAAAAATTGATTAGTAGTTAGATTCTTTTTAAGTGGCAAACACTACTGTGGTGTAAAGCATCAAACATCACTCTCAAAACAAGAAAAAAACATTAGCAGAGATGACTGCTGTTCCGTTAAACAATATTATTTACAGCTAAGCAATAAGAAAAAAACTAGTATTTCAAGAACACTTATAATAGCTGAACGTCATTGTTACAACTTGTAAGTGAATCAGTTATGGTCAAAACTGAATGATGTATTCACTTGGATCTAATATAAAACCCCTTTGCTCCTAACTTGACAAAACGATGGAATGCTGTGTGATCCAGGCCTCTGGGGTATTGCTTGTAAACCAGACAAAGGTCACTGAGAATTAACACCATGTGTATCCAAAAGAAGCATTAAAGTTTTCCATAGAGGTCTGGAAAGCTGATGTGAAAAAACTGCATAAGAAACAATGGTGGGTTTAAAGAACAAACAGTCGTGACAAAGCCAACGGAAGTGAAAACCTCCCAAAGACAACATCCCCTCTGCGGCATTACACATCTTCATTAAGTCAGGCTCTTGAAATTCTTCAAGGCCATGTTAGAAGCCACAAATGTCATTGAGGGAAGGCATATCAATCAGGTCTTTAATTCATTATTACAAATATGCTGTCTGAGAAAAATTAAATGGTGTTGAATGCATTTTTGTATTAGATCTAAATACAGTTTTGAAGTTTTCATTTAATATTCATGTGCTATAAATTTTCAAAGTGAAAACCAGTTTTATATTAGCTTCATATGTTAACCTACACTTTAAGGGTTCAAACACAACTCTGTTTGCAGAAGGTTTGCATGGTGTCTCCATGCCTGAATGACTTTCTTCTGAGTGTTCTGGTTTCTATCCTCAGCCGAAAGATGTTTGCTCCAGGTGTAATGGTGAGTGTGTTTGTGCCAGCTTGTGGTCTTGTAGGGTGAAGAAATTTGTACTGGTGCTTCCTGCAAAGCATTGGCATCCCATCCTTGCTACACCTGGCCACATGCCCTAAATTTTCCTGGGACAAGCTCCAGGTTCCGTGTAATCCTGGGTTGGTTAAGTGGCTCTGGACAGTGGAGGCATAAATTTAACACTGTATTCTTGTTGACCTTCTCAGTTAGTTTCCAAAGTATTGGTTTAGTTTAAAAGGTATCCATTTTAAATGTCACCATTTGCCACATATTTTGCAACTGGCACATTTTAATACTTTGTATGTAACAGCCCAGTTATTCCAATAGTGCTATGGTTAGCAAATCTACAGTAATAGCAGCCTAGAGCTAATGAGGTAAAACATATGTTTTGCTACATAAGGTGTTGTGTGTTAGGCAGTGTTTTCTGGTGCATTGTGTAATCTTCACCTCCTGTCCATGAAACAACAGTGGTCGCTTATGTCTTCCAGAAACTGATGGCTGACTGTAGTAATTACTTGACAGTCCTGTAAATCAGGGTAATTAACAACAGAGACACCCCATTTTCTGGGGCGTTTCAGGAGTGGGTTCCCAACTTTGTGACAACCCAACACCCTTTATGTGGTCAAACTCATTCCATTCTCAGGAATGGGAAAACAATTTATGAATATCTATCCCACTAATCTTTATGGCTTTTTGTTTTAAAAATCAGCTACTTCTGTCCATAGAATGCTAATGTTCTGAACCTCAAACCCACCCTGGCTGTCTGTTGGCACCGCGTTCATGGCTGTGTTTGATTTCCCTAGGCTAAGTTATTACAGTTACCATCCAGATGTGCAGCGAAACATGTATTTTATGATTATTACTTACTTGCATAGCGACATGCTGGAATTTCATGTTCAGTCCTATTTTTCGATGGTGCCACTGTAGTTAAAATGTTTTGCTTGAGGACATGAATGCTGTGAGTCATCATCCTTCAGATCCAAGCTCTCTGTCCGTACCATGTTTATGGAGTCTGTATGCAAGTTTTTTTCTAAAGTCTTGAGGAGGGTTTACTAATAAATGGGTCAAAGACATCACAATCTGACTTTTTAGCACATTTTGTCCATATGTACCTCAGTTAAAACTCTTTTTGTTGGTGGTAAAAATTATCATTCTTAAAGATTAACTGTATCATGCTGTTTTTAACTATTGACTTTACATTATTGTCTTAAAGCTGGTAAAATATTCTATTAATTCATCAATTTTCCACTTATCCTACACAGGGTCGCAGGGTAGCCTGAAACCGATGCCAAAGAGCTTAGAGCACAATGCAGGGGACGCCCTGGAAGGGATGCCACCCCATTGCAGGGCACAGTGCACACAGACACACTACGAGCAATTTGGAAATGCCAGTCAGCTTACAGTGAATGTCTTCAGACTGGCTGAGAAAATCTGAGAACCCAGAGGAAACCCTTGAAAGACAGTCAGAATATGCACAAAGGGCAGAGGCAAAATTTGAAACTCTGATGGCAGACGAGTGAGCCGCCATGCGCCCCCCCTCCCAAAGCCAGTTAAATATTCCATTGACTCAAAAAATCTGAAGAAATATGAGACTATTTTATTTATTTAGTTCAATAACATTTGAGTAGTCTGAAGAACAGCTTATGAGAAGGCAATTGTTGGTACCTTTACTTAAGGATAACTCATCGCATTATAACTCACCACCAGTGCCAGCCAAGTGAACAAAAAAGCACAGCTGTTGTCAATTGAGGAAACTTAAATGCAACACGCATTTAACGCCAACTTACTGCCAATTGATGTAACTTGTCTCGTCTCTAATGTCCCGTTATTTACCCTACCTCTATTCCCTGCTTTGGTTATGCCTGTCGGGCTGTCTGTTCATACAAATCTGTTAAAATGAGCAGAGTTCAGTTTTACGCTTGCCTCTGCTGTTGTCTCCTACGTCGAGTCATAACTTGACTGTTCCTACCTGTCAGATAGAAATACAAGTCTCTTTAGGTTATATAGGGGAAAAAAATACATAGCAGGTGTAAAACCCCACCCATTCCCCTCACAGATAAGGCAAATTTATCAGAGAAGTACAGTTCCACTTAGATCATATCTAGAAAAGGTAACCTCACTAGATCTATAACCCCACTTGATAAGATTACTGTGCTTAGACTTGAAACACTATACTAAATGAACAGCTGACTTAATGAAAGCTGAAACATATCCTCTTAACCAAACGGTTAGAAAACACACTGCCCTGTCCTTATGTACACTCTGGGTTTTACTTATCAAGCAATTTATTTTCTTTTTAACTTGTCAGCCTTTAAAGGAACAGTTTTAATGACACGCATAAATAAAACTCTCAGTTCTGTGACTGTACAGTACAATTGTGGTGAGCGTCGATGGAACTCATGAGTGGCAGAACCTCTGCACTGGCTGAAATTAAAGTGGTTATTAGGAGACAAACGGGGCTCTCACTGACTTATGACAGCCTGATGATGGGTGGGCGGGCAATGGGTAAGAAATTGGTGTACAAAATTGAACAAGATTATGTATATCAATCATTTCCAGTATCTAGATGGTGCTCTGTCAAGACAGCAATTGTTTTTAAACTGTGAAAACATTATGTAAGCATGAAAACGTCTGTCTTCAGTTTAATCTGGCTCTAGCTTCCAATGGAATATATTTTATTTTTTTTATATCATTTAACATCATGTTTAGTGTACGTACATGGAAACCACTCTATTCTTAAGGTGTAATAATAATTGCAGACTCACCCCAAAAAAATTTGGACAAAGGAGTCTTCTAGAGAAGGTTTTTAAGATGGTGACAGTCTGAGAATGGTTTTCTGTGATAATTAAACATAGAATTTTGGGAACATGTATTGCTTTTGTACTGTTTCTAAGGTGACAGCACTGGGTATTGCACTGAACTTGGCTTCACCAAATCAGTTGTGTATTGCATTTAAACTAGCTGCACTGAATATGTTGCACAAAGGAATTGCACCACCTACTGATTCATCTGCTTTTTTTAATACCTGGAATTTGCTGATGTTCAACAGATGTTATTCCCCCCAGACCAAAGGTGATCTTCTGGGACTGGACCTATTATGGCATGCTCACGATGGTGTTTCTTTGCTTCTTGGCATCATCAGGGTAACAGTTTGGTGTACCTTCATTCTCAAGCTAATGTCGATGGCCTAAATGATTGACTCCTCCCACAATAAATTAATCTATGATTGGTGGGAAAAGGGACATTGGAGAGCTGCTTTTATGTTTTCTTGTTTAATAACTGTTAAACAACTAAAAATAAATACATAAACATATAAATACATGTAAGAGGATGTACACATTCTTTCTTAGTGAATCAAAGCTGTTTTCCTGGTTGCTGAAAACGTTCACAGATGTGCCGACTACACGTAAACTCAAACGTCTGAGGGAAGTGCCTAGACATTTTCCCAGTGTTCACAGCATCTGAAAAAGTCCAAATATGTTCACCAAACACTCTCTGAACAGCAGTCAATATCCAGGGCAATGTGTGTTCAGCTGATTGATTTTGGACCAAATTTGCAGGCAAAAGAACCGGCGCATGCTTCGGGCTACCAGATGTCCAAATGCAGTTGCTGTTCCCTGCAGTGAGGAATGCATCTGTGTTGCCAGCACAGATTTGTTTGAGTTGTATCATTAAGACTTGACAAAAAAGGTAAGCAATGGCATGCCAGCTTGTTATCTCGCATTCATTAGCGTTTCCTGTGGTTGTGGGTGGATGGGTTAAAATGGCTGTTTTTTACAGCTAAATTATTTTTACCTCCAGAGAAGTCTTCTTCCAAGGGAGTACAGGAAGTCTATATTTGATTAATTTGAAATGGAGTATTTTAATAGCAAATTTAATAGCTGGAAAGTAGCCTGCAAAAAGGAATAAAGATATGCCCTAGAATTTACAATATATCAGATTAGTGCAAAATTGTGTATTTATTGTTTTTGTACTACAATTATTGTGTTAACCTCGGGTGAAGCATGAGCATATAAGCATTTCAAATTGCTTGTTTCCAAAGTTTTTATCACAATCTATCCAATTACAAATGAGTTTTAAGTTTCTTCAACAAATCCTTGTTATTACTACATGTCTGAATGAAGTATGAATAAGGAAATTATGACATTAATAGTATCAGTAATGCTCATTATTGAATCTATGGGAAACAAGATCTTGTCTTTACTTTTACAAAGCTGTTGTAGGTTGTAATGTAAAACTGAAATAAGCAGCCCCACCCTGTTGGGGCCGCGCCGCCCCCGCCCGCCGCCCACCCCCCCCCCCCCCCCACCACCCACCCCGCCCAAGCGCAGGCGGGGGGGAGGGGGGGGCGCGGGGGG
>JABJVR010007510.1:0-10180 GCA_025773905.1 Chitala chitala | reverse complement strand
GCACAGGACTCCCAGCAGTAGATATTCTGTGCCATGACTGGCACAGGACTCCCAGCAGTAGATATTCTGTGCCATGATTGGCACAGGACTCCCAGCAGTAGATTTTCTGTGCCATGACCAATTCTGTAAACATCTTGTGGCATGTTGGAAGTACCTGACTGGCCACCATGTCTCAGCTGATGTAACAATTAAGTTTCCTTAATGGTGTGGGGCACAGCAGGGATGTGAGGCAAAAGGTGGAACTACACCAAGCTCTCTGCAAGGGAGTAGCTGGGACTAAGGGTGCAACAGTACGGTGGTAGAAGACCCAGCCCTTCAGGATTAGTAGCTAATGATACTGTGACATGGGATTATGGGTTCTGGGTCCTTTGAAGGAAATGTGACCAGGACCACAGGAGCTGAACCACTTAGTTTCAGTGTGTTTTGTTGTGTTGTCAGGACATCATTTAAGATCAGCTTGTTTCAGATTCAGATTCAAAGTCTATTGTGTTGTGGGTTTAAATTCCAATTTGCATGTATGCTCATCACCAAGCAAGAACACACACATTACACAACGTTGGTACAGCAAATCCTTAGGGAAAAATTTTAATCAACAAACATTTAAAAAATACAGCAAATAATAACACATACTTTAAGCACACAACAGACAATACATTTAAACAAAGGACTAAAATCAAAGGCTTTTTAATGTTTCATTTAAATCTTGAAGTTCCATTTTCATTCAGGTCCCTAAGAAAACTTACAAAGACTCTTAAAATTTATCTTGTAGGTGTTCTGTACCCACAGCCAATCAAGATGGAGATTGATGTCCGCTTCCGCTACTACTTCCAGCACCCTTGGTCTCGAGTGGCTGTGGCCTATCTGGTCACCTTTTTCAACTTTCTTATCTTTGCTGAAGATCCAGTGTCCCACAGTCAGACAGAGGCACACATGATTGTGGTGGGCAACTGCTTCTCATTCATTGTCAACAAGTACCCTGGGGGGGCCTGGAATGTTCTCAAAGTCCTGCTGTGGATTTTAGCCATTGTAGTCGGCATGTTTGTTGGCAAGTTCTTCTTTCATCAACAACTCTTTGGTAAGACCTGTGCTCTCATTCACCTGCACCTGTTTCCTCTCATTCGTCTGCACCTGTGTCCTCTCATTCGCCAGTACTTGTTTCCTCTCATTCATCTGCACCTGTGTCCTCTCATTCGCCAGTACCTGTTTCCTCTCATTCGCCAGTACCTGTTTCCTCTCATTCACCTGCACCTGTGTCCTCTCATTCGCCAGTACCTGTTTCCTCTCATTCGCCAGTACCTGTTTCCTCTCTTTCACCTGCACCTGTGTCTTCTCATTTGCCTGCACGTGTCCTCTTATTCACCTGCACCTGTGTCCTTTTATTAACCTGTACCTGTGTCCTCTCATTAACCTGCACCTGTGTCCTTTCATTCACCTTCACCAGTGTGCTCTCATTAACTTGTATTTTACTTGTGTGCAATTTAATTTTATTGACCTGTATTGAATTTAAGTGTTCTGGATGCATAGTCAGCGTGGTTTTAGGTACATAGACTACAGTATTCCTGTTACTTCACTCCTTTTCAGCTACATCTGTGGAGGGCTAAAACCAAGGCAGGTTCATATGGAGGACAGGGAGAAGGAAAGTGGGGAGCAGAAATATGGAGAGCTGGAGAATGGGGGGCAGGAAGGTGGAGAGCTGGAAAGTGTGGAACAGGAAGGTATGAAACTGGAAGGTGGGGAGCAGGAGGGTGGAGAGCTTGAAGGCAGAGAGTAAGAGGGTGGACAGGACGAAAGTGGAGAACAGGAAGGTGATTATCAGAGCTCCACACTGCCTTTCCCCATGGTCTCACACATTGGAGATGACAGGTGCTTGGATGTACTAAGGAAATTAAGATTAAATACAATAAACAACACAAGAGTTAATAAGGAGCGTGATGATTGAACACACTGGCCCAAAACCACTCTGCATAAAGAAAAGGTCAGGAGTTTTATGTATTTTGAAGGGAAGAAATTAAAGGTAATTATTGTTTTTAGACCCTGTTCTATTTGCAGAAATATTCTTATACACTAACATAGATTTTTATACACATTTTAAATAAAATAGATTAAACCCTAGGAGCATGACAGATAGGCTTGTGAACTAAGGTATTATGATGCAGCTGGACCTGAATTATCTGCCTCTTAACAAGAGATTATGATTTCCCATATGGACATTAATGAAATGCAGTTTCCAGTTTGTTTGCTATGTAGTCTTTAAAATTCCTATTAATTATTCTTAGAGGGTCTGTCCTCATAGTTCCTTTTAAAAACTTTGCTAATGAGCCTGGTTTTGATTTTTCCTTGAATGTGTCAAGCACCTTTACATCAGTGCTTGGTTTTTTCTCTGATGTTAAAATATTACTGACAAAACTTGCGTAAAAGGATGCATCTCATATCTCAACTGTATCTGACAAGTGTGTTTCTGTAAGACTACAAGCACTGCTATAAAATGCTAGAACATAAAAGCTCGTGTACATACCATGCCAGACTTTTGCCTAAAGGTTGGGCAAATCCCCTGAGAGTCTCAAGGTTAGAGCATTAACACAATGCAAAGTATTTTTTATGAGGACTGAGGAGACGATGACATCAGCAGTCTCCTCAATATGTTCTTCATCTCGCAGGTGATGCTGTTGATCAGCAAAAATGAACCAGGGCCAGTGCTGCACACCTTTACCATTTCCAACTTTCCACCACTTCAAAGACCCGAAGGGGCACATGTAATTACATAGGTCAATGAATTCCCAGAATTCCTAGTGGCAGACTCACCAGGTTTGGTTCACCAGCATGTCCTGGTTTTTCATGAATGCTTGAGAATTGGGCTAGATACTTCCAAGTAAGGTAAAACAATACTTTCTTCAGATGACGGTTGTCAAATATTGTCCAATATAAGTTTAGAAAGATCGTACTGTGTTAATATTGTTGGTTTCAGAATTAAAAAAAAATATTTGTATAATGAACTCCAAGAGCTACAATACAATTGCTTTGTATAATGTTTTCAGTCAGGAAACTGCAAGATGATTTACATTTTTATAAGAGGCATGAGTAAAATGTTACCATGTTGTATAATTTCAGATAAATTAATATGAATTCCATTGTCATAAATAGGAGTTCTGATATCTTACAAATATCTGTTGGCAAGTTATTGTATGATCAGCAACAGCATTAAGCTGGAGATACCAAGAGAACGGCAGACAGTCTCAGACGTGATCCAAGGCTCAAAGCAAATTTGGGTAACACGTTTTGTAAAAATACACCTCTATATAAATTCTTACATTGTTGACATAATGCAATTTCACTAATGTATTTATTGTATTAAAGTTAGATTAAATATTATTTCCATGCATATTCCCAGCTAACATGAAAACAAAAATGATAATTTGTCACACTAAAATATACCGTCTATAATAATGTGACACGTATCGCTTCAGCAGCGCCTCCTTTCTAGCCTGCGATACGTAACTAGAATTACTGAAAGTAGCCGCTGGAAAGGATCAAAAGCTGTGCTGACGTCACGCTGGAAAGGATCAAAAGCTGTGCTGACGTCACGCTGAAAAGGCTCAAAAGCTGTGCAGACGTCATGTAATAAATTACACTTCTGAACTGATATTGTGGCGTATGGTTACACTGTACGCCTATTCGTTCTGCAAGCTGCTGCTGTGGTAGCGTATGGTGACACTGTCCAAGTGCAAACTTGTGTAACACTATTGACGGGTGTGTATTTCACTCTGTCGCCCACGCATTTGTTAAACCACTAGATGGAGCCATTTGCAAATGCGTAAACGTTTCAGTTAATTTCTGAGTTACATTACGAAGCAGCAGGTTTATACTTAATTCTACTCCTCGTACTACTACTTCCATCTATTATTATTATTATTATTATTATTATTATTATACGTGGGCAACGACAGTCATACCTGAAGAGGCGTGATTGGGAGGAACGGCCTCCCTGATCTGAACTCGAGTGGTGTTTTGTTATTGGACTTCTGTGCCAGTCACTTGTTGTCCATAACGAACACGATGTTTGAGCATAAGGGTGTCCACCAGTGCACGTGGCACCAGGACACCCTAGGACGGAGGATGATGATTGACTTTGTGATCGTGTCATCTGACCTCCGACCATATGTCTTGGACACTCAGGTGAAGAGAGGGGCAGGGCTGTCAACTGGTCACCACCTGGTGGTGAGCTGGATCCGGGGACGAAGGAGGAAGCCAGACAGACTTGGCAGACCCAAACGTATAGTGAGGGTTTGTTGGGAACGTCTAGCTGAACTCTCTGTCAGGCAAAAAAGGCAAAGCTCTCGATTTACCGGTCAATCTACATTCCTGCTCTCACCTATGGTCATGAGCTTTGGGTCGTGACCAAAAGAATGAGGTCTCGGATACAAGCGGCTGAAATGAGTTTCCTTTGCAGGGTGGCTGGGCGCACCCTTAGAGATAGGGTGAGGAGCTTGGTCACCAGGGAGGAGCTCGGAGTAGAGCCGCTGCTCCTCGACATCGAGAGGAACCAGTTGAGGTGGCTTGGGCATCTGTTTCGGATGCCTCCAGGACGCCTCCCTGGGGAGGTGTTCCGGACATGTCCCACCGGGAAGAGACCACGGGGAAGACCCAGAACACGTTGGAGGGACTATGTCTCCCGACTGGCCTGGGAACGCCTCGGTGTCCCCCCGGAAGAGCTGGAGGAGGTGTCTGGGGAGAGGGAAGTCTGGGTGTCCCTTCTTGGACTGCTGCCCCCACAACCCGGCCCCGGATAAGCGGCAGAAAATGGATGGATGGATGGAATTATTATTATTATTATCATTATTATTATTATTATCGAATCTGAAGATTACGAACATTATTTCTCTAAACAGGTTTAAGACTCTTGTTAGGTCATTTGAGTCCAAACTGTCTTGGTGTGCATGTTTTGAGTGATATGTGTACATTTATGTATATTGTATTGTATATTGTATTGTATATTGTTGTGACTTTGTACTGCTGCTAATCTTGGCCAGGTCTCCCTTGTAAAAGAGATCTGTGATCTCCGTGGGACTAACCTGGTTAAATAAAGGCAAATAAATAAAATTATTATTATTATTATTATTATTATTGCAAAGAAGAAAAAGAAAACACTCATCCTCTGGACTCCCTAACCATATTGATCCAGTGGCAGACAAAACCCTAATATTTTACAAACCATTCAGTGACAGTTGATTTGCAGCTTGTTTTTTCTCACATTGCCTATGAAAGAGCTGCAGCAACCTGATGCTGTATTAATTAGTGCTAATGACAATTAAAAATCAGCACATACCTATCTGTTGACCTATCTATTGATACTGGCATCAGCAATCATTTTTTATACTGTGACCTAACCTCAGTAGACCTTTCTGAAACAATGCTATTGGAAATGAAAGCGTAAACATGTTCTTGAGCCACCGATTTGCATAATTTATCTTAAATCTTTTTTGGTTGTGTTTGGTCTGGGATTCCACATTGTAAAGGTAGGGGAAGCATCTTCAAAGATTTCCTGTTGTGAACGTTTGTATTTCATGTTTTTATTTCAGTAGATTTCTTATGAGAAATGTGATTGGTAACTTTCTGTTTTTATGATCTTTTGTTCTGATGTTTTTAGGGTTTCCTACAGGTAATGACTTTAATTTCTTATGTCCTAGGTCGATATCTGCGTCTGAAAATGTTTCGAGAAGACCATGGCTCGTGGATGACTATGTTTTTCACCACCATCCTTTTCCTTTTCATCTTTTCACATATATACAACCTGTTTCTCCTCATAGCTGGAGATATGAGGTAAGGGTCTCTCCTGTGATGGCTCTGTTTGTGTTGTGCTTATTGGAATAATTGAGCCACCAGCCTCACTGTACTCCTGTCTGTGCAAGACCTTCAATAAACTGACCTGCCATGCTGGCCCTCTGAAGGTGTTCTCTTATTCCTCACATTATGGTGTTTTCCTGTCATAGGGTTAGATCTGTATGTCACATTAAGACAGGTGATTTTAATGGTATGCCAACACAACATAACATTGGTATTGTATTTGTAACGGAATGTAACATTTGATATCCCATTACATTCCATTACAAGCTGAGACCAAAGAGAAAACTTCAGCAATGGTTCAGACTCAATAAGAGAAACACACCAAAAGACATCAATTGGTGAAAGATGGGCAGAACAAGGTGTGCTTGGTGACAAATAGTGTCTGTAAAACAAATCCAGTCTGTCCCAGAGAACCATTACAATGTGGAACAGAAGATATGAGTCTGTTATCACCTAATTAGTTAGACTCGTCACCACAGTGAAAGTGACATCTGTCATTTACAGCCCTCTCAAGGTTGCTGGGGAAATCAGTGACGGGTGTTTGGCAAAAAGTCATCTCTCACCCTGACTGGGTGATTGTGTGTGGGGGACAGACCGGTAGTTTTCAAACTGTCAAGAGACGGTGATCATAAAAATTGTTTTGTACAGCAGGTAGGTGGAGCTGTTGTAATTCAGACCTGGGCAGAGTGACCCAGGGTAGTCTTCAGCTGAAAACTAAAATATTTTCTAAGTTCTGCTATAAGCTGAGTGCCCCAGATGCTTTTCAGTGTATCAGTTGGACTGTTCTCCTCCATACCTCTCTCTGTTTTTTTGTGTTTATATGCATATTTTTTTGTTTTTTCCTGCCTGTGTGTCCTTGTGCTGCCTCCTGTCTCTCTGCAGTCTGCATGTGGTGACTGAGTATATGGGCATCCGAAATGAGAGCTTCATGAAACTGGCAGCAGTTGGCACATGGATGGGAGATTTTGTGACTGCCTGGATGGTGAGAACATTCGAGGACTTCCAATCACTGACATAGTGAGGTCACCCCACAAGCATCTCTGTAACATTGTATATATGTTCCTGAGCTAGGAATTTACATTTCCTCTCTTTTTTTAGAGGATGGTAACACACCAGCCTGCTTTTCCAATTGTATTTTCATATTGTGATGTCAAATTGTTGCTCTTGAATGTAAGAACAGACATAATTTGACATACTTGTTGTAGTCCACATTGTAACAGTAATTTTCTGTGGGTCTCCAGGTGACAGACATGATGTTGCAAGACCAGCATTATCCAGACTGGGGAAAGGCGGCGAGAGGAGTGTGGAGGCGAGGACACAACAGGATTGTGCTCTTCTGGTGTGTAATTTTGTCTTCATATGTTTGACACTGTGTTATTGTCCATTTTACTCTTCAGGTACAAGCTCCTCTGTATTTTGTGCTTGATGCCTTAAAAACAGTAGAAAGGGCAAGGAGCATATAATTACATATATAACTCAAATCAGTCACTTTGTGTGTTTTCCTTACAGGACTGTCCTCATCTCGCTGACATCTGTGGTAGTCCTCATAATTAGTACTGATTGGATCAGCTGGGACAACCTGAATCGGGGCTTTCTGCCTAGCGATGAGGTCTCCAGGGCTTTCCTGGCCTCCTTCATCCTGGTGTTTGACCTCCTCATTGTTATGCAGGTATTCCAGTTAAAGCATGAGGCTGAGCTGGCTGGCTCGAGTGCTGTGCAGTTCTGGCTGCTCATGCAATTACACTTTTTCCTCATGCAGAATTTGAAAGTCAAGGTGTACTGCTTTGTTCAGCTGACACAAGGCCTCACCACAGCCTCTCTCTAGGAATGGCCTGCAAAAGTATGTAAGCAGAGGCTGCTTCTAAGGCGTTTTTCTAATTTATGACACTACATATATATTTTTTATGTTAGCCATTAGGGTTAGGCTTAGCGTACGAGGGAACAGAAGTTGCTGTTAGTGCCATCCGATCTGTTTTTTAAAACTGAATGAATGTTTTCTGTTGGTGTTGGCCATCAAACCCTCAGTTTATTTGTGTGTGTGCTCCTAAGTGACATGCCGTAATTATTTCACTTCCACATTACTGAACATGTTAGTCAGGCTGACACCTCAATGCTCGGCATTCTTCCAGGCTTGGACTGGCACAGTTTGGATCTTTATGGTTTTACTTGGTCTGATCTTTAAGCTTGATTGTCCTGCGTTCTGAGTACTGACAGTAAAGCTACCTGTTATTACTCACCTGTGTCTGTAAACCTTACCCTACTTGCATCTGCAAGGACAATGTAATTTGTTCCATATCAAGTCCCAACACTGTTACCCTGTACACATTGGCAGGATATTGGTTTTAAGATGGATGTTGAGATATTTAGAAGGAGAACTGACAAGTACATTAAGTCCTGTGTTTGTATTTTTTCTCTGTTTATGTTAAATATGCTAAGCTTAATAACATTATGAATACATTGATTGATGCCAGATGTATCACTCTGTCATTTAAAGAAGGTCTGATTCTTACACAGTACATGCTCATTAGAATGTTGTAAATTACACTTTCAGTTTTTGTGTTTATAATATATAGACAACACTGCGCACATGAACATCTCTATCTCCTTAACTAGATAGCAGGCTGGTGGCTCAATAGGTGGACCATCAGGCTGGGATGTGGAAGTCTCCCACTTCAAATCCCAACCCAGGTTGCCAGGTGTGTCCTTGAGCAAGACACTCAAAACGCTAGCTCCCCGGGCACCACATGTGGCTGCCCACTGCTCCCCCCAAGGGTGTGGATTAAATGTAGAAAACAAATTCCTTACATGTGACAAACATACTTGGCCATGACCCGGATTCCCTTCCTATAGATGTTGTCATCTCACATTTTTGGTCATAGCAGACCAAGCTGTGCCCTTGTGATGCCTGTATGTGGCTCATCTGTGTGTGGCTCATCTGTGTGTGGCTCATCTGTACGTGGCTCATCTGTGTGTGGCTCATCTGTGCGTGGCTCATCTGTGTGTGGCTCGTTTCAGGACTGGGAATTTCCACACTTTATGGGTGACTTGGACATGAACCTGCCTGGGCTACCCACCACACAGGTAAAAGTGAGGCTTCCTGTCTGCAAAAGCATCTTTAAGGAGGAGTACCATATCCATATCACAGGTATGACTGCGTCCTGTTCAAATTTGCCATATATACTGATCAGCCATAAAATTATGACCACCCACCTAATATTGAGTAGGCCCCCCTTTTGCCACCAAAACAGCCCTGACCTGTTGAGGCATGGTCTCCACTAGACCTCTGAAGGTGTGCTGTAGTATCTGGTAAAAAGTCATCAGTAGCAGATCTAAGTTCTTCCTGTCATGCTCCCTCTGTCCACTAGATGTCGTCCCTCGTCCTGTCCTATCCTGCTGACTATCCCCTCGTTATTGCTCCCTAGCCCTGTCCGATTATACCTGCTTCATGTTCCTTTATATACTCCCCTCTTGTTTCAGTTTGTTGCTAGTTGTGAGGTTTGTGTATGATTTCATGAGAGTTGTGACTTGTTCTGGGCCCTATTGTTCCTTGGCCCTGTGTATCTTTTGTTATTGGACTTCTGAACATTGTTCACTAGATTTCATGCACTTGTACCCTTTTTTGTTCCATTAAAACCCTTTGCACAATAGACTGAACCCTCACCTCCATGCCTCCGTTACCGGGATTGTTACATCCTGTAAGTTGCGAGGTGGGGCCTCCATGGATTGGGCTTGCTTTTCCAGCACATCCCACAGATGCTTGATTGGACTGAGATCCGGAGAATTTGGAGGCCAACCCAACACCTCAGACTCATTTATGTGTTCCTGAAACCATTCTTGAACCATTTTTGCAATGTGGCAGGGCACATTATCCTGCTGAAAGAGGCCACTGCCATCAGGGAATACCGTTTCCATGAAGGGGAGTACTTGGTCAACAACAATGTTTAGGTATATGGTACATGTCAAAGAAGTATCCACATGAATGGCAGGACCCAAGGTTAATCTCTTCCTCAGGTAAGCGACGCACCTGGCCATTCACACGATGTAAAAGAAAATGTGATTCATCATACCAGGCGACCTTCTTCCATTGCTCCATGGCCAAGTTCTGATGCTCTCGTGCCGATTGTAGGTACTTTTGGTGGTGGACACAGGTCAGCATGAGCCCCCTGACTGATCTGTCGCTACACAACCCAATATACAACAAACTGTGATGTGCTGTGTGTTCTCACACCTATCCATCAGAACCAGCATTAACTTTTTCAGCAGTTTGAGCTGCGGTAGCTCTTCTATTGGACCGGACTGCACGGACCAGCCTTCGCTCCACACCTACATCAGTGAGCCT
>JABJVR010007509.1:0-11456 GCA_025773905.1 Chitala chitala | reverse complement strand
GATTACTGTGTTTAAAGTTATTGCACTTCTCTGGTACTTGTAATTTTTTATAATAAAAATACTGCAACTGCAATATTGTTAAGTACTCATTTCAGTACTCATTATCGGCAAGTACTCAAATGTAAGTACTTGTACTCAGTCAGGAAAAAAGTGGTATTGGGACATCCCTAGTTGGCGCACCTCCCTGGGTGTCCCCTGCCCAGTGCCCTATGTGTTCTGGGATGGGCTCCAGGCTTCCCCGTTACCCTTGACAGGATTAAGCGGTACAGATGATGACTGACTGACTGACAGACATAACAAAACACACTCTACTGGTTCGGCCCTATGGTAGTTACAGCTGCAGCAGTAAGTGAGAACAGCCTTAACTCAGGTTAGGTTCCCCATTTTAACTGCTGTGCAAATAGAAACAATTATTCACATGAAAAATGATAATATTACCATACAATGCAGACGTTTCATTACATGCAAGTAACACTGCACATTCCATTTTCACAAGATATCAAATGCAATCTTGTCACCGTTTTTGTGGGCCTTTATTTACAACTTAGCAATTACTGCTCAAAAAAGGAATTGCTTAAGTGCGGACACAACTAGGGCAGGGCCGGAGTTTATCTGTCCCAACCTGGCAGCACTGCAGTTGTTCTAGATGTGAATTCAGCATTAGTCTACAGCATTGTAACATTTTCAAATGCTGCTTTTTACCACCCTGATTCATCACAGACGTGATCAGACATACGGCATATTCTCATTTCCCAGCCAGAGGAAAGAGACACTAACAGAACGTGACTGACATGACAGGTCCAGCCATGGGGCTTGCTGAAGAACAAATCCAGGACTGGGCAATATGGCCTAAATAAAAAAATTGCTGATTTTTTCACACCTACATTTGATTTACCATTTTAATATACATAATATATAAAAATGAACTATGTCTACCAACAATTTTTAAATTTATTTTAGGCATGCAGAGATACTTTGGGAAAATATTTTTGTCTTAGTAGCTCACATCTGCAGTTGATTATATTCAGCAGAGATAAACCTAAGCTTTTCCACCATATGTGTGGGCACCACATCTTGTGAAACATGTGTACTTTCTTTCCACTTATGGCCCCTTCTTAGTAAATGGTATGCAACGGTAAAATGATTCTGCTATCGTTACCTGCTTTTCAGCAGGCGTTTGGGGACTTCCACAAGCCTGAACATCTCACAGAACCACACAGTTCCCCTATTTGGCTGTGTGCCTCTGTCTGAGATGCTGGAATAACTTTTTCAGGCTGCTGCCACACTTTACAAGAACCAGTGGTTTGTTTGAGATTGGGTGTAAACAAACCATTTCCAAATGACTGAGGAGACACTGCCAGTTTAAGACCTTTTATTACAGATTTTTTTTAAGAATTGAGCTGCTCAGGTGTGGACGTGTGAGTGGCTACAAATCTACTGTGTAATTATATTCGAAGGGTGGGCCAGTTCAACAGACAGCATAATCCGACATGCTGTAATCACACAGGTTAAATTAAACTGCGATTTTCATTTTTCATACCGTTCTAAACCAAAAACTCGCAATATCAAAAATCAATTTATTGTCCAGATCTATGCAAAACATTTATCACCACAGTGTTACAGGAACACGTGACGGAAACGCAGATCGGCTGTCTGACATTCCACGGATTTCACATCTGACAGGTGAGAGTTTGTGAGCAGCCGTTGAGATACTTATTGTGAATAGCAGATCGCCTCGTGCCCACCAACAGCCAGCTCTACTGCTGATATTGCCGCCGCGTGTTCAGGCATGTGGAAAGTCAGCCTGCCCTTCTCCTTTGGTTGCACATAACACTAATAACCACAGTACCCACTTCACACCTAGGCCAAAGTGGTAACACCAGCAGAGCATTGCCACCCATTTCCTTTCTGTATTCATTTTGTGTTTAACCACCTACCTCATCTGGGTGATGTCTTAGATACAGCAAAAGTGACAAGATTCAGAGTTAGTATATACTCCTGTTCCACTAACAGTTTACACAAACACCAGTTTTCTTCACCTGTGACACACAAAAGCGTATTTACACTCACGGGTGGAAGTCAGCAAAGAGCCCCTCAGGACACCTTGCACATTTGAGGTGGACGTGACCTTGGACTACAGAGGAACTCCCTGATGGATGAATGTGTACAATACAGATACACTCAATTTGTAAAAACACCTTAGCTTTAGCTTTAAGGGAGACAACATTTTCATTTGTCATGTAGGGTAGACCCATGTGACGAATCTTGTAAATGATTCACCGGGAGAGACGTTACAAAAAAAACAGTGAAACAGGTTAACCAGTAACTCCTGAAACAGCGTTTTAAACCACAAACACCATTTAGAGAGCGAGTTTAACTGACAACTGTACACAAATGACTGCTTCCTCTGTTCACCTGCATTGTCTCGTGCTTCAGTCCCCATGCCTGGCCTAGGTGCTGGAGGATTTCACAGTGACGTTCCCCAGGAGGGATTAGATTATCTTTTAGTATCAAAAAACCTGCAGCGTGGTTTGTGTGAGTTACATCCCAGATGTACATACAGTGCCAAAGAACTTAAGAACCGTGCTCAATGGGTGAGACTGGCAGGAACACCAGTGGCTGTGTGCTTCAGTCTTCCTTCATCACTGCACCAGCAGGTGTCTTCCTCAGAACTCCTTCGTAACGAGGAGTGCCCTGCATCTCAGAACAGTTCTTCCCTCTAACCAGAGCTCCTCTTTAGATAGGAAATCAATCCAGAGAGTAATAAAATCGGCACGAAACACCATTGGCACACAACTCCGCACACTGGAATTCATATATGAAACATGATGCACACGTAGGGCATCAACATAAAGACCAATTGTATCCAGGCAACCACCTTTTCAACCTGCTGCCCTCTGGGAGGTGATACATGTCCATAAAGGCCTGCACCTCCAGGCTAACAGGATATTTTCTACCCAAGTGCAATTAAGATACTGAACTCACACCAGTGTAGATGCTATGCAAGCAAACTGTCACTGTGTGTTAAGATGCAATACACTGACACTGGTGCACTACTATTGACTTCGCGTTTTTGTGTATTTTTGGTGTTGTTTTGTTGTTGATACTGGGAGAGATGCTTCAACATTTCACTGTACAGTTGTGCAATGACTAATAAAGCTGTTCTACTCTAATGAGGAGCACCTGCATCTCAGACAAGTTCATTCATCTAAACAGAGCTCCTCTTGGTTAGAACTGTCAATATGGGTGCATTTTAACTGTAAGAAAGATTAGCAGCGGTTTTACTAAGGCTCCCTGCACTCAGTCCAAAGTTAATCTCCAAACACTCTTACATCACATCTTCTGTCTCACATGCAGGACAAAAGTATGTCTGAAAGCTCTTAGGCATCATCTCTAAGAACAAGCAGTACCTGCATGTATGACTCCATACAACAGATGGTCATAATCAACTTTACACTTTCAAAACCAGATTTTCGGTTTTTAAAATTTGTGACAATGATTTTTTTTTTTTCCATGGATTCTTCATATACTGTTGTCAGTATATCAAGCCACAACACTGGGTACCCCTGCAGCTGAACTCACTTTGGAAGTGTTACCTCTCCAGCAGACAAGCCTGGGCAGAAGATGGAGATCGTGGGCTGTCCAGATGCTGGCTCCAGCCCAGTTTTGTGCCACAGTTACTGGCCAGCGTTAGCCTGTCCCAAGGCACTCACAAGGCAGTGAGGGCATTTACCAAGAGCTGGGCCAAAAGCTGCAATGCTATATTCTGCACTAGTCCAACAAGCTGTTCATCCTATGACTCATATTTGAAGCGAAAGGATTGAGCATGATTATACTCACATTTATGATGCATGGCTTTAAGAAAAGACCAGCAATAGTGATACAACGGTCCTCAGGAATATGTGATTCATGTGTGATTGATAATTTTCTATATTTCTGTCTGTTGGCCAGAGGAGGAAACATAAGTAACTGTTCACAGTAGATTGTGGGACAACAGTCCAGTGAGCAACATGAATAATGAGATATGAATACAAGTCTGCAGTTTCCAGCAAATAAAGGGCTTCTGTTTAGCAGGCCAGGGTGGGAAAAATCTGCAGTGACACACTCAAAACCTGGAGGTACAGATACTGTGGGCCCCTGTGCTTGTACATCATTGGTCTGCTCTTATAATTCAGCATATTTTCACTGGTCCTCATTAGAGCTGGGAAATAAATCATTTTTTTAACCAGGGTGATTACAGTAGGCCAAATGTACTCTCAGTCCAACAGCCCTGCCCCCAAACACAATTACACACTGCATAATGGCATCACATGCGTCGACAAGTGAGGAGCCCAGTTCTTTAAATCAGCTGTATCTCCTCAGCCATTATAAAATCAGTCTCCTCAATCATTTGTAAGTGGTTTGGTTACTCAAGGTCTGAATCCAAACAAACCACGGTCCATTGTAAAGTCTGTGGCAGAGACAAGCAGCAACAACACACTTATTCCAGCATCTCAGAAAAAGACATGCAGCTAAGCAGGGAAAGTGTATGCTTCTGTGACATACATAAGCTTGATCATTTTACCGTTATAGATCACTTAATAAGAAATTACAAGAGTTTCATATTGCCAAAAATATAGTGATCATATACAGTGGAAACAGTGAACCACAAATATGAACTGCTAAACGAAAAGTACTTTGCCTAAGTATCCCTGCATGACTTGAATAAATGCATAAATTGCTGGTATAAATTAATCCTTTGCATAAATCTGTTTCTTTATGAATGTCTTCTTAACCAAACAAAAATTTGATTAAAACTGTAAATTGGCTGTAGGAGTGAGAAAAGAAAAGTGATTTTATTTTTAAGCCTCACCAGCCGGCTGTAGTCCTCATACCAACAGGCTAGGTGGTTCCTGTTCCTTCAACAGGGACAAAAATATAAATAATGAAATTCTCAAATGCCATAATTTAAAACCAACTGTAAGTAACTATCAGATTTAATAAACAAACACTCGCAATTATCAAAGCAATACATATGTTGTTTTCTTTATGTAATAAGAAATGCATGAAAACTGACCATGATTTACACATACTGAAAGGATTTATCACCATGGATAGCCATGTCTCCACATACTATCACATTTTTTCAGACAACCTATGAACAACAAGCCACTGATGTTCAGCACCTGCTGTATGTGAAACGCATAGTCAAACCAGCAACAACATCACGTTCAAAATTGTATTTTAAGACAATTATTCATGTTTTTAAAATTCCTAGATTCACACTTGACCATGAAATGGAATATATCAGAGTTCACAAAATTTCAAATGGAACATTTACACACAAGACCTCATGGGGAAGGGGGTGGTCATCTGCAACCAAAGGAGGACAGATGGTGTGGAGGTTCACAAGGGACAGCACTCTAAATCATTCAGTCAGTATAAAAAAAAATAAATATACCAATGGATAAATGATCAAGAATCCCAAATCTACAACAGCATCGTAAAGCCACCTTCCCACACTGATTAGTCAAATAAAGAGAAACTAATTGGTCCCAGCATGAACACTACGTTCAATTACCCTACTTTTATCTACCCAAGTAACAAACAACAAATGCAAAAGGTAACTTTAAATAATTACTTGCAAATGTGGGATTATAATAAAAATAAATACGAGCGAGGAGCTCATTTGAACGGGACAAGCTAAAGAACTTGTACTGAGGTCTTCGTGATTTTGAATGAGGGCTTCGGCCAGTCCACCTTCTCTGCTTTTCCTGAGCCAATTTCACTTTTAATCACTATTAATAAGCTCCTGACTTAGGTACTGAATATATAACCACACTACCACATATAATTCTCCAAACATATGAAATTACTGTGGACATTAACTGCTGATTGACATAAAGGTTTAGTTTTGCACCTTAAACAATAATACAGGATTCATTTTGATTAATTCACTGTATAACAATTGATAAAACCATTGATTTATCTGCTCTATTAACAAATAAAAGTATGAGATGAAGCCATCACCGAATGGGGAAAGGGACTACCATCAGCTGTCTCAAATGCCATCATGAGAACCACATGTACCCCAGCAGTTTCATACCAATTCACTCCTCTACAGGCCTGATTCCCTTGATGTGGCTTACAGGACCTCAGCTATTTCCAGGTGTGAGGTCACCCACAGAGGGCTCATCAGCAGGGACTCTGCTGTCAATCAAAAGAAGCAATGAGGACATCAGGCCACTCATCTGAGAAGTTTCAAAATCAGGCCTTGCTGCAAACTGTTACGTTCAGCTTCCTACTCACAGATACACAGAGACAACCAAAGGCATGTTTACCTGACGTCCAAATTTGGCTGAAACAAAAGAGTAGCCTACAAGTGTATTAAAATTAATTCTGACACTGAGCTTGGAGAGTTACAGGTTTACAGAGCAGGAAAAACTGAAAAGAACTAAATATAAAATTACAGTGATTGGACAAATGAAAATGATCTTTAAAATTATATGAATGAATTAATTTATTGAATCACCAGTTAAATTGAGACTAATTCATTAGAAATCAGTATACACAGCAAACTTGCTGGATGAGGGCTGAACACTTCTGGCATGAAAGTCCAACTAAACACTTTTGATGCTCCTCTGAAAAGGGCACAAGAGCCCACAAGCTAAATGCCAGTTTATGTTCCTTTTGTTTTATCTAATTATCCTGATTTTCCAAAGCAGTTCAGCCACACCTATCCCCTTAAATGTCATGTAAACACAGTACCATGTTAATTATATTACAGAAGTAACAGAAATGACATAAACGAAGCAAACTACTGCATTCAATCGCTAGTCTAAAGCAATGTAATATCACAATGCTAGCAAAACCCCATCACATTGTTTTCTGCAGCTGTTTTTTTTAATACTCTGTGCAAATTCAACACAAATACAGACAAGCACAAAAAAAAATAGCATAGATGACTCAGACCCTTGTATCAGCACATGACCACTACTTAGCTGAATGAATGAATAAATAAAGAAGTAAAACTGAATCAATAATTCTTCCATACCTATTCTATAACTGACTAGCACCCGAGGAAAGCAGATCACTGCATTTGAGACACTTTAAAAGCCCCACGGAAATAAATGGCACTGCACCATGGCCACCTAGATAAAATGACTTAAACCTTTTAAAGAACCAGAATCCGAGATCAATATTGCACAGCGTTTCAAACTCCAATTTATCTTCATTTTAATGCTTCAATTAAATGAATTAGCAAAACAACACTTTAGCATCATTCATTTTTAAACAGGCCAGTGACTGCAAAGGCGAAAGCTTCCGTGCAGTTTTTATGACCCACGCATGAACAATGTCAGGCTTTTCATGAGGAAGAAGACAAAGCAGAAAAGCCTGATACTTGTTCTCCCTTTAACTTCTACATGGAGCTGTGACGGGGCTGACTGTGTTCATGAGGGCCCACTCCATGTGTGCCCAGAAGACAATGATCTTTCCACCGAGCTGTCACGCCTCCATGACGTGGACCAAAGAAATGAGGAATGCGCTCCGCACGCCTACATGGATGACACCCTCTGCCCCTGCAGTACAGACTGATATTAACCTCCTACTAGAGGTTTCACCAATGAAATCTCCCCATCAGAACACTGCTTCACACCTTCCACCTTCACTAGTTTTAGCAGATCACTGAAACAGCCACATACCGACACATTCCAACTTCTATAGTATTCACCCACCTTATCTTTCCTATTGTATACAAACTCACATATTTTCTGATACATTGTTAACGTATTACCAGTTAACCTACAAAGTAAAATATGCCAATACTATTGACAGAATGAAGTGTTTTTTTTTTTCCCCTCAAGATTTATAATGGAGAATTTATTGTCTATTCAGTTGCATCCCTTTTATATTTGACAACTGTTAATCGAGGTAAATTACATGAGTTAGCCACTACCCTAAAACGTGAAAACATTAAGCATACAGTGGGTCACGCTGACCTGCTCAAACAACTCAATTAATGACAAAGGCCTCAAGAGTATGACGTTACTGTCAAATCCCAAGATAGAATCTTTAGTGGGAGCTCCACGTTTTATCAACACACCCAACAGCAATAAACTTAATCACTGTGGCATGTTAGGGCTAAATAAGATCAACTAATATTTGGAAATGGCCCAGTACAACAGGAGTCTCAGTGTCCCTGTACTTGATTTCCTTTTTCACAAGGGGGGGGGGGAGGGCTCAAACAAAATGCCAGAAGACAGAGAACAGCTAACATCATCCAACACAGCCAACTCCTGCAAAGTGCTGCCACACAGAGATCAATGCCAGACCGTAACGCCCACCAGCTTACGAAGAGACGGACCAATTTCCTACACCCTACACTTAAGTCACTTATTTCTTCCTGCCCTCCCAATTTCCTACTTTATTAAAAGGGTATTACATATAAACTGCAAAAAAAATACAGACTTCAAGGCTCAGGGGAGGAGAAGGGGAACAGTAGGAAATCCTGCTGACAAGCACTGGTCAATATGTGCATGGATCTGTGCTCAGCAGAAAAGCAAAAAGAGATTTATGCATAGACAAGCATGAGTGGCACAGCACAGCTTTCAAAGTTCTTCGACCGTAAGTGTTAACGATGTCAGTTTCAACAACTCAGCACAGGACGACCCATTAACAATAGCTGAAGAAGCATTCTCTGCCCCCACCCACCCACCCAAAAAGGTGGTTTGGGTTGGCAGTGCATGCATAATTTTCTCAATAAGCAAATCCCGTCACAGCCTCTGCTATAACTCCAGTAAAAAAGATATTTATGTGCTGAAAGGTATTTCATCTCAGCTCGAGATCATTAACTGCTTGTTAGAGGCTGAAGGGTATATTTGATACTCAGCTCTTTACAATGTGCCTCAGCCTTTTTATTCATAATGCAATAACACAGGACGAACTGGAGTTATGCATTCACTGGAGTCCTGTGTACACTATGCACACTGTGCCAGCCAGCTGCACTGTGCTGCCTGGGATACGCATTAAATCTCAGCAGCATTTACCGTATTTCTCCTAATTAAAGCCTCTTTGGTAACAACTTGTTGTTTTAAAAGGCTTTTAAAAACTAGAATTTCTCATTTTAAAGATTAAAAAAAACATCATAATTTGCACATTTTGGCCTCAAACAGATGCACCCTGCACATAACCTGTAACGCGCCTGGGCACGTTAATTAGGAGAAATACAGTACAAGATATGCTGAATGTGAACAGATAAACAGACAGGGTCCTGTATCAGAGCCATGAGTGTTTAATCATTACCCCCAAATAAATAAATAAATAAATAAATAAATAAATAAAAAACACATTAGCATAAACCAGTATAATCATTTCTGTAAACGCAAGTGGTTTTATGCAAGCACAAGACATTTAAAATATGTTTCACCAGACACCATCCCACAGCAGCAGATTGTGACCTTCGTGTCACATCACCAGCTATTATGTTCTGGAGGCTGGCAATCAGAGGCTAGATCTGAAAGGGAGGGTGTCAAAATGGGAGCATTGATCTCCATGCCATCGTAGCTGGTGCTCATTTCCTACACTGCACCCAAGCCTCACATCAGATGAGAAGCCACGGCAACAGATTTACATGCACCGCAACTGCTCTGAACAACACTTCAGCACCAACGAAAAAGTATCATTCGAGTATGCAAGTACCCAGAGAGTAGCACAATAAAGAACAATAAAAATAAGGCCTACTTGTGGGGAGGACAGACAGCAGCTGAGCAATGAGAAGCGCTCCTGACCCCTAGACGGCAGGTTCTAATCCAGACCTGCTTTGGAGCAGTGACACTCATTTGCTTGCCTGTAGTCCAAGTGTCCTAGTTTCCAGACAGTGCTCCAAGACATGATACTGGTGTTTCATGGAAGCTTTACTGCCATTCAGGTGGACAGCTGTCTGGTTGGATGATTACTGAAAATGTATGAATTACAGTAGCTTCACAGTACATCCATTTGCTCTGGTGTGAAAACTGTGGAACTTCAGAATCACAACACTTGAAAGGAAAAAAAAAAAAAAAAAAGATTAATTATATTATAAATGGATAATTTTATCGACAGCTATCAAAGAATCACCACAGGAGGACTGAGGAAAGACCTGGTGACTTATCCTATGAAAAGCTGCCAAGAGAACTTTTTGGAAAGGCTCTCAGTGGAGAGAGCTGACCCACAGAATTGCTGACAGTTGAAAACGACTGAACAGATGACATCAGCACTATCAAAGGATCAAAATTAAATCTTTGTTGTTCCAGAGCTGAACTTACATTAGTAACTGTATAAGGGGCCATATCTTAATTTTAACAGACAGAACCGAACACATATCTAGCTGATAAATACATCACCTGGTCTGTAGTGGTTTGTGACACTCAGATTGCGTTACTGTTTGATGTCTGCAAGTCCTTTCAGGCTGACAGTTGAGTCATGACAACTGGACATGTTTTCTGGAAAATCCGAAATGTTCCACTAGTCATCCAACTAGGTTCTTCAGCCTGATGAAACTAGGGCACCCAAAATTTATCAACAGGGTGGTTTATATAGGTTTGTTAGCTGGATAGTACCTTGTATCCACACAATGGGTCATTAGATTTGGCCTCCTTGGTGGATGTGTGAACATGCAAAAGAAACATAATCTGTCTCCGAACCTCCATGCTGTCTTTCAACCACCCCCATAAAATTTAAGACCACTTCACACATATTGAAGAACGTACTTGAATAACTAGTGAAACATTTTTAACTAAAAAGAAAAGTTGATACCAAGACTACACTTTCAGAACAACTACACCTGGATGACAGAATTTTCACTGACAAGACTGTCCAAAGTACATTTACACACAAAAGTATATAAAAGGTTTGCAAACTGGTGTTTCATAATATCAAATGAACCATTGACATTAACGCAGCTTTACGCGTAAATCATACTTGGGGGGGGGGGGGGAAACACACGCACACACACAAAAACCACATCCTGTATATAAACCACGCATGCAAGTTCTCAAACCGAAGGCCAGTCAAGATGAAAATCTAGTAGGAGGAAACAAGCCCAACAAACATATTTAAGTTCAAATGCTACTGTTAATAAGTAATATTGAGACAGCAATGGAAATAATAATTAATGCAGGAAAAAAAAAAAAAAAAAAACTATAATTCAGGTTTCACCAGCCACATGGAACAGAGCAGCTTTCCTGCTGTGAGGATTTATCTACATTAACCATACAATACCATATAGTGTATATACTGCAAAACGCACCCTCATGCTGACACGCTGGATATTAGAAGTGCCACTAGGAACAGGCATGGCAATACCAGAGCACAGCGTTAGACACTGCTAGGCATGGCACTGCCGTGAGCACAGTGTTAGACACCGCTAGGCATGGCACTGCCGTGAGCACAGTGTTAGACACCGCTAGGCATGGCACTGCCGTGAGCACAGTGTTAGA
>JABJVR010007508.1:0-11458 GCA_025773905.1 Chitala chitala | reverse complement strand
AGAACATGCAAACTCCACGCACACAGACCCAAGGCGGGAATTGAACCCCAGGCCTGGAGGTGCGTGGCGACAGTGCTAACCACCACACCACTGTGCCGCCTGATATCAATACCATCAGTTATAATTAAATCTAAAATATGGCCATGCGTGTGGGTTGGTGCTGAGTTCAACCAATTAAATCAAGTAGGGATAGGGAAGTCTTACTGGATGCACCTGTTTCAGTTTTAGTATGTATGTTAAAGTCACCTAGAACTACAATTTTATCAAATTTAATGATGAGATTGGAAAGAAAATCACCAAACTCATTAATAAAAGATGACTGCAGGACTGGAAGTTTGTAGACTGTAAGTAAATACACAGAAGAATCTGATGCAATTTTAAGCAGCATTGCTTTAAAAGACAAAAACTCACTAATGGTTTTGCCTCAGTTGTAAGAAACTGAGATAATAACTGATATAATAAGAGGTCTGTTAGGTCTGGATTCAGTTCTTGCTCAGAACATTGGCACCTGTTGTCTTAGCTGACCTAGCTGTTGTCACTATTCCTCAGGGACTAACAACTTACAGTTAAAGTCTCCTGTAAGACCACACACACACACACACACACACACACACACACACACACACACACACACAGAGAGGTCTACAGATAGGCCTTTGTTACTTTCTCTCATTTGTCTGTTGATGATATAACAGACATAATTAATCTCTAAAATGAGAACAGGGTAGACGGAGTCCAGATCACACAAAGTAAATGCACAGGTTGGTATTTTTAATTTTTCATCTCAGTTTCATTTGCTTGATCATATATTGCTCCTGAGAAAACAAACCAATGTATCAATAAAAAGATATGATCCGTGTAAAGTGTGGGTAAACGGCCTGGCTGTTCTATAGTACAGCTTAATTAGTGTTGTCCTTCATCTTTGCCAGAGCAGGTTTTTATGGTAAATAAATGTAGATTCTTATAGACGTTTTCACAAATTATATGGTTTTCTGCGGAATGAGGAAGTTTTGCATTACAACAATCTTACATGTCAAAAAGTGACAACATTTATTAAACTAAGTAATACTAATTTGTAGTTTCGTGTCAAGGTGGATTTTCTTACACAAAAGCAGCACACACATACCTGTTGTGCATGTATTTTAGTGCTTGAATTCATTAGTAATTGTTTGAAACATCTGAATGTTTATCTGAAACTGGCAAACAGATGCAATTCAGAATGATTTTATAACAAAACATATACCTATAATTTGCTGTTACAATATGTTACAATTGAAAATTTTAAAACAAACATTTGTTAGAAGCTGACAATTGTTACAAGCTCAAATGCTCTGTTTTTACAAGAGCCTCTTCCATTTTATTATTTTTTAATTTATTTTATTTGTTTATCTATTTTTTTTTTTTACAAAACTGTAAAGTTAAATGAGAATTACTAGTAAAAATTGATTGGTGAAAGGTAGAATTTGCCGTAATAGAGCTGTTTAGGACTACACAAATAACTTCAGTCACAATCCCATATACAGTAGATCATTCAGATTGTTTGGTTTCTCTGAGCACTGTATACTTGGCCTCTGTGGACAACAGCCTTCATATTCCTATATTCCTAAAGGCACTGTGCATATTTCACATCTTAAAAAATTGGTAAGTTGGAGGGCGGCTTCCAGAAACATTTGGAAGTGTCTTTCCTTATCACCGCCTCTCCCTAACTTACAATTAGATTTATTTTGGTCTTTGTAATAATAGTTGGTTTAGATACAATTCTTTACTGTATGACTGCAAATAGACAGGTTTATTTAATTTACAGCAATACTTCCACTACTATGTCACAGACAGTCTAATATCAGCGAATTCTGTTTAAGTGCATTCATATTCAAGTTTACAACAAAGAAAAATATGGAAATAGTCCATACAGTACACAGGGACTTGGCAATAGTACATATATTAGTAGTTTATTATGGGATTTTCAGTTATATAATTGGCTTTTCCAGCTCTCAGACTAACACAGAATTTGCACTGGGAAAAATTATACGACAAATAGCTGGCTAGCACATGCCCGCTCATTTTTTGTTGCAACAGTCAGGCTGTTAATAAAATTTAAAATGATTCCATTCTATGCTGGTTTTAAAGTAATGAAATATATGAAGATATTGAAAAAAAAATTCAAAAAGACATTGACACAGCTGTCAATGAATATGCAGTAGGTTCCTTTTTATTATCGAGTTACTTGTTTATATCCACAAATGCATAGGCGAGCGCTAATTAAGCAAACCAAACTGAGACCTTCTCCATTTTGCTGAGGAGCAATCATTGATTTGACAAACAATTAATTAGGAGGGAAGGGGGGGGGCAAAATCCCTGAGCTCACTCACAGATGGTGGTGAGACTGCCATTCAAGATGACAATTAAGTTCCTCACACAGCCCTCCAAAGCCATGCACATTGCCCTTACCCACATGCCATTTTTGGCCTTTTGAAGTTGCCTTTGCTGCTGATATTTTGGGTAGGGTTACTAAAGAAGTAAAAAAATTATAAATAAAAAGAGATCATTACAGCATTTTACATTTACATTTATTGAATTTATTCATTTAGCAGACGACTTTGTCCAAAGTGACTTACAATGAATAATAATACACAAACACAAGTCACAAACAAGGTCAAACAGTATCAGAGAATCAACTAACAGTAAGTGCTGTTAAGTCAAGCAATTGGCTTAAAAGTCATTCAAGTAAAGGGAAAGCATAAACATATAAAATGTAAGTCTTGTATTAACTAAAATATGTACAAATAGCCTTGCAAAAATGGAGTGACTGGAAGCATAGATGAAAAAGATTTCAGACGCTCCCTGAAGAGATGTGTCTTCAGTTGCTTGCGTAATGTGGACAGCTACAATGAAGTCCTGAAAGGAAGCAGATGTTTGCGTTCGTTCCACCATATAGGCACCAGAGAAGAGAAGAGCCTAGGTTTACCAGTATTTAGGATGGGTGCAACCAGTCTCTTTCCATTAGCAGACCGCAGAGAATGTGAGGGGACATAATTTTTGATTCGGGACCGGCGGTAGCTTGGAGCAGTCCCATTGATGGCCTTGTACGTAAGCATCAAGGAATTATGGAAAAAAAATATATATGAAAAAACTCAGGGAAGTTACAACACATATAAATATTTGAACTATGGGTGTGTTAATCTCTAGCATTCCAGGCTCACCACTTTAGCTAGTTTAACCACAACAGCATATAAAATGTCATGTAAATGTGAGGTCAGTTATACAAAACCCGACCTTTGATAGCATGGATAGTTAATTGGACAGCTGACCTCTTATTTCAATGTTTTGAGATAAAGAGGTACAACCAGAAGGACCTCCTTCATTGCTGATTGGTTAAGAATTACATCATTTACTACGTAAGGCATTTCTTATATCTTTCTTGCAATGTCTTGTTTATCCTTGGTGCCCTTTAAGTAAACAGAGGTATTGTCATGTTGTTCAACAGCTATACTTGTAACATTTGTACTGTAACACGTGACTAAACAAATGGCATTTTTTATAAGATCTGACATTTACTTTATGCTAATTTCCATGATAATTAATTTGCCTGTAAATACTCACTAGACAAACAAACAACGATTAGATGTAACCATTCTGGACTAGGGAACTGAAAACATATTTTAATTACATACTAACTGGGGACTAATTGAAAATACTGAAACACATGTGAAACTGTGGTTGCTTTCCAGGGGTAATAGACCACAGAGTCCACACACACATTGCTGCTTGTTCTTTTTGAAGGCGCTGTCATTATAATGGATGGTTTGTCTGTGTAATTAATAGCTAGCAAGTACTCATATACATATTCATATATCTTTACCATGCTGAATGCATTTTGTATGAAAAACGAAAATACTTGAATCTAATAAATAGAAAAAAAAGACTGATTTAAACATTATTTTTCATTTATCGTTATCCCATTGGAAATTGAATTAATTTTTAATCAACCTTTTTTTTCTGCTAGATTTGTCATAAGGAGTTGAAATCAAATTATGAAGATTATAGTCACAACTATATATTTATTTTCTTTTCAGCACCAAAATTTGTATATGATCAATTTGTGGCTTTTGAGGTAGGATGGGAGGTGGTCAACATCAGTGTCTGTTCATATTTTTTACAGTGCTTAAATAGTTCCCAAATGCCAAGGTGTACAAAAAAACCAAGCTGCTGGTGATTATGCAATCAGTTTTTGTGGCCAAAAATATTTGTCATATACAAAGAATTTGTTCTCTGCATTTAACTCATACCCCTTGGGGTAGTAGTGGATAGCCACGTGTGGCACTCGGGGAGTTGGCATTTGAGCATCTTGCTCAAGGACACACCTGGTATATGGACTGAGACATCCACATCGCAGCCTGCTGGTGTTGCCACATTTCTGACCCAAACAGTTAATCTGTTCCCTGCTTTTGTGTCAGTAAAACATGCAAAAATTACCATGGAGGCATGGCATTAGTGATCTGGCAGCTTTCAAATAGAGTCTGTCTTTTTTGGAAAAGAAATGAGCACAATGAAGAAGTCAGGACAAGTGTATGGAACACAAGTAGTTCTGTTTGTGAACTTGTTTTTCAAAGCATTGGCAGGACATTGGCATAATGCACCTACCACAAAAACGTGTGATGGACACCTGAGTCCATTTCCAGTCTAAATTACTACAGTCAAATAGTATCGATCGCTGTGAAGTGTGTGATATGGCACTTAATTTATTTTCAGTATTAATCAATAATTTAATTTTGGGTAGACCTTTGCGGTAAAATGTTATGTATATGAGTCAATGGTGTTGATCAGAAAGGCTTAGATTTTATGATCACCAAAGTAAACATACCATACACTGGTTTTACAGAACATATCATTTCTCAGGAGTAGCACTGTGTATCCACACACCGGATTATGAAAGATGGCATATTTCACATTGAATTCATATGAATAGACATCGTTATTCTAAGCAATTTGCACAGTGATCATGATGAGATCCAATCAGCGATAATAATTAGCATGAGAAAAACATCGGTTCCATCTTCATTAATCACATTATTATGTTTTATCGTCATGGTGGTTTTTAAATTGAAGGTTAAATGTGCAATAAATACTGCTGATAGCAATACTTACAATTTTGCTCTTTAAGGTGCATTGGAAACCTGGGGTGAAGGAGTTCAGACAGAGAATCAGGTTCATAGCCAAGTATGTTTTTCAACTACAGGAAATTTGTTCTCTGTATTTAACCCGTCCCCTGGGGTACAGTTGGCAGTCATATGCGACACCCAGGGAGTTAGCATTTTGGGGGTCTTGCTCAAGGACGCACTGGGCACCTGAGTTGGGGTTTGAGTTGGCAAACTTCCACATCCCCAAATAATGTTCCACCCATTGAGCCATCCGGACCCTTAAGACTTCAGACAGATGATGTGACAGGCATGAGACTTCAGTAATGAAGGCAAGTGATCTCTGTGGTTGAGAAAGTTGATGCTTGTTGACAGTGTAGGTTAGGACTGAAAAGAAATAAGCAAAGTGGTGAATACTGCTTGAAAAAGCTTAAATCATTTCTGAACCATGAGGTTTTTTTGTGCAGATTAAAGATGTCCTTGACATTGCACATTTGCTGGTTTATGGTGAAACTAGTTTAAGGCTGTCATGTGTTACACCAATGGAAATTCTAGTTGAAACCAACTGATTTTATTACTTGGCTTAAAACTGGATTCTTAGAGAGCTGCATTATTTCCCAGAAGATCTCCTGGCATAGGTACTAACCAATAACAACTGGTGGGCTGGTGAGTAATATCAACCAGGACTGCTATCCAAAAACTCATTTCAAACAGGCGGAAATTCAACTAGAATTACATCCAAGGCCTTGTAGAAGGACTGACAATTTAAGATAGGACTGCCCTCAATATAACTGAGATGACAGCATTGAAACAGTACAGTTTTAGCCAACAGGATTTTAGTTTCACACTTAAGATGAGAGTGTCATGGAAACTTTCAGAAGTCATCTGAGTGATTAAAGTGACTGACCAGCAAAGTCTCAAAGATGCTGGTACAGTGATAAGAGGAGCAGACACTCAGCTTTTGAGACCATTCCTATTCAGATCATTGACAGACACATTCAGGCATAAAATGAAAAGGAGGAGGCAATCATTCAGTGTGGAAAAAGCACAAAAATAGCATCTAATGGGAAGGACTTAATTAATAACTTGACAAAGTAAATAGGCAAAACACCTGAGTCCCTCTTTTTTCATTCATACACCTGGACTCATCCCACTCAACTAGGTGCACAGCTGGAGAGATAAAGGAAGCTTTTTTTTATGAAACACTCAGATTTCAGATGTGTCCAAAGTCTAAAAATGTGTTGTATTCTCAAAGTCAAGCTGACAAATGTTAGCTGCAAGCCTTGTAAGCATACTTAGTTTCACTTTATTAGCTTGTACAGTGAGATCCAAAAGTCTGAAACCATATTCAGAATCAGGGTTTTTTTTCTTTTTTTTTCAATTAACTCTGGAAATAAAAAGAAAGTTTGAAGACTTAAAAATATATATATTTCTAGATCACAAATCAAATTTAAACAAATTTAGAAGTAAAAGTATTTTATTGTCACTGAGTAGATATACTGCACGTTACAACAAAACCGGTCTGCATTTAACCCATCCACTAGGACAGCAGTGTACAGCTATCCTTCAGCACCTGGAGAGTGTCCTGCTCAGCAACATACATGGTGGCAAGGATGGGATTCCAACCAGGAAACTTCCACAACCAGCCAATCAGTTCATTCTAGGTAGTGGCCTGGTGGCTCAGTGGGTAGAGTGTCAGGCTAGGGTGCAGAAGTCTCCTAGCATGCATCCCAGCCCCAACACCAGGTGTATCCTTAAGCAAGACCCTCTGTACTAGCTCCCTGGGTGCTGCTAATGGATACCCCAGAGGGAGGGGTTAAATGCAGAGAACAAATTCTTTGTATGCATCCTACATACATGGCCACAGCAACTGGTTCCCTTCCCTTAAGATTGTTTGAGGGTAGAGTCCAGAATTCTTTTTTGAACTCTTGATTTTGAAAGGGTCAGTTATAGCACATTTGTAGATCTCTGTTTAGCCCAGTTTTGTCACACGTGTCATGTAATTGCTATAGATGAAATACAAAGTTAGTGTAACTGTTGTAAACAAAAGTTGTATGTGATCGTATGGTTTCCTCATGTTGTGAGTTGGGGTGAAACATAGAGACGAACTTTGAATGCATGTTTACCTTACTTTGATATGTTTACTGTGTCCAGGTAAAATCATACTAGGCAGAGGAAAAATAGTACAAATAAAGGCTGTGGTTCTTCAATAATATTCTTCTATAAAAGAATACATGTATATGTAATTCTATAAATTAGTGATAAACCATTTTGTAAATGCCCAACCATGTTACCAAAATTGTGAAATTAATAAACATAACCTCTAACTAAATGAAAGTTTAATTGATGTTACAGCTATTCGTCCCCAGTGCCAGTAGCTGATTATAGAGCAAATTAATTGTTTGCCTTTTGTTCTCAGCTTACACAGTAGATTTTTTTTTTAGAAAGATTTTTTTTTTTGCATTTTCCATTAAATACTTGTTTTAGTGTTGCTTTTGAGAAGTTTAGATCTTTAAGCACATGACACATTTAGCTTCAGGTGTAAAAGCTTAGTTTGTACTCGTGATTCCCTCTGCTCTCAATGTGCTAAAAGAAAATGGAAACTGAATTATCAGGAAGACCATGATGAGCCAAAGACATTGCTTAGAAAATATGCATCCTTGACCTCAGTAATTTAGGGGTTTTAAAAACATTGTAACATTAACATATTAATATTATATTAATATTAACATATTAATTTATTTTCCACCTGCTTTTCCTGGGTGGAATAGTGTCTGGGCCTGGAGTCTTTTACAAGCAGTCCCAGGTACAGTACTCCACAGGCTGGGTGAAAAAGGAGGGGAGCAATTCTAAGGTTTATTTTTAAACTATTTCTGGGCAAAACATGATTTTAACTGAATATCTGCTTTTTCTTCAATCGGTGAGAAAAAGTCTGTTGGATTTACATCAAAAAATAATTTATTTTTCTGTGTGTAGTTTTAAAATGCTGTTTATTTCAAGACATGCCGGAAGAGGTTATGATACATTGTAAAGATGCGGATTAATTCATCCTCTGTTCAATAATTTTTCTTTCCTTTACTGATCATTAAAAAAGTGCATGTAGAGATGAACAGTATTCTCATGAAACAATAAAAATACCGGAATACGCATGAACAGTATTCATTTACCAACAAATGAAAACTCATGAGATATATGGACAACACATAAACATCAAAAAGATATACGTTATCCACAATAAATTTCAGCAAATGGCTGCGTATGTTTACAGTTTATTGATCTTGAAATTATTTTAAATTCATTAAATAGGAATTCTAAATCACGTGGAAATATCCGTGGGTTTTATTTTTAAGGCTCTGGTCATATGAATATAGAATTTCCCTAAAAGACAAAGTAGTTAATCAAGTAACTGTTACTTTTTTATCTGCTAATTTATCTCAATAATAAAAAGTGGTGTGTAATTAGAAAAAAGGTTTCATATTTCGCATATGAAAAGTATTCTGAATTTAGCTGGAATACTTTTTGAAACTTTTATATAATCTGCAAAGGAATCATTGGCCTTTTAATGTTGTAAATGTCTAAAAAACAAATAAAATCTCCATGTTTATTACACCTTTTAAATAAGCAGTGTTGAAAAGTTTGTTTGAGCAACGTGTCGCGATAATGAAGAGCGTAGTGTGCCAACAATGCATGAAATCGACAATGCGTTCATCATCGCCAGCGTCACATCGAGAATAAACCCCCGCCGTAAGGGCTATTTACATATTTCTCAAACCACCCGACCCACGTCTCTGGACTGTGGAATGAAATGAAGAAACACAGAATATACAGAAAGATGAAGAGCCTTTTTTAATGAGCAAGCCACGTGACAGTCTACAATCAAAACTATGTAAAAAATCCAAGAATTCACTAAAATTCCATCTGATCAAAAGACAGCAGAAAGCACACAGGGTCATTTGAGTTTGGAGAGTCCACAAAAAGGTAGTGAAAACTAAATTTGGAAACAGAACATAAAGACACCAAGAAACAAGTCACTTGGTAACATTGTTGAACATCAAAAAATACTTCATTGTGAGAACACTGATGAGCACAACTTAAATAGTCCTGAGAAAACAAAATGCAAGTGATTTTAGTTTTATAATACTTTCTGGAGGTAAATTACTTCTCTGCTTTTAACCCATACCCTGAGAGGTGCAGTGGGCAGCCAGCCACATGTAGTGCTAGACGAGCTAGCATGTGAGTGTCTTAGTCAATGACACACATAGTGGCTGGGGAGGATGAAAACCAGGAGACATCTGCATCCCAGTCTGATGTTTTACCCATTGAGCCACCAGGCCACTAATTAATTTTTTTTTTGTACTTTATTAATCCCAGAAGGAAACTAGTTCTCTGCATTTATCCCATCCCCTGAGAGGACTAGTGGGCAGCCAGCCACATGCAGCGCCTAGGGAGCTAGCATTTGAGTGTCTTGCTGAAGGACATATCTGGCTGGGTTGGCATTTAGTCCCGACTTCCATATCCCAACCTGCTGGTCTACCCTTGAGCCACCAAGGATGCTGAATAATATTCTTGGGACTGTGACTCTGAGTGGAACCATTAGGTATGTGGTTTGGGCTTTGTGAGGAGGCACAGCAACATGTTGTATCCTTCTAACCAATGATGTGATGTTTTGCTGTCCTGGTTTTGAGTAGGCATCACATTTGTTCAATATAGTTGTGTCTAAACACATTTTCCAATAATAATGTGCCATATATATTATTGGTTAACACCTTTGACTCTTGATACAATGATTTTTACTTGCAAATTTTATATTTCAATGAGAAGGGCTGAACTATGTTTTTTAACAATCTCTTTGACTACTCCACACAACTTTGACATATAAATCTACATATTTAAAGTGGTACTGAGCTGTATAGTTACATATCATACCCTGTGACACCCCCCACACACATTACAATGGTTTTGACTTGCAAATCTAGTTTGAATAATGAGAAAACCCCCTACGTGTGACCATCTTGGTAGAAACTCTACTGAGGTCATTAAAGTATTAAATCAACTCAATGTTTCTGTCAATTACATTGTCACGAAAACCTTCTATTTACCATGTTGTGTAGCATGGAAAAGCTGAGCTGTGTAGAAATATTAAATCCCAAAGAAATTATTTATCTGTACTCATCTATTTCATGAGTGCAGACCAGATCCCAAGTACTCCATAATGTGTGTTGACAGGTGCAGAAATTGAAAAGAAGACCAGTGTTCTGGGCTGTAATGCTCTGTTACAATAATTGAATTGAAATATTATAAATGGGGAACTCCATTAACAGCACCTACACTTTCGTTTTAGTTGGAAACTGCGTGTATTTTAACACAGCCCATTTTTTGTTGTGCTTCCTAAAAGTGGCACCCAGAAGTCTGTTTGTTCAGGGCTATATCAAGGTTGCAGTGGCTTTAGAGGAGCAATGGCTGTTGCCAAGGCAACAGAAGCTTGAGACATGCCATTCACAGGTGGCATTTGCTTTGAGCTCAGGCATTACAAGCTGTGGCAGAAAAGGCAGTGGCCAGTTACAGAACCTTAGTGGGCAGGATATGTCCATCCAGAAAAGATCAAGGCAATATGTCTGAACGTAGCTGGGTTTTACAAACTGAAACAGAAGAATATTAAAATCTCTTTGACCCAAACAAGTAAATAAAAAAATAGATAAACAGATAGAAACACAAGTCTAACAATAAAGTATAATAAAGGACAAAATATTTTTAAGTTGAAGGATGGCTGAAAAATGTCAATTATATAGTTGCGTGCCAGTAAGTGTGCAGGCATCTGGGGTGAAACACTAGTAGGTAATATTGGACATTCATTGGCTGCCACTTTTGGCACTAAGTGTGGTTGAAAAAGCCAGTCTGTGACCTGCTGCTGAAGACTCTGATACTGCTGCTACCGTGACACACTTCACACACTGAAAATCCTGCATTTTTGTTCATAACGCCGGTGAATTTCATCGCTTTAGTCCTTGTCACCTCATTTAACTGGTGAAGAAAACAAAAATGATCTTTAAAATTAAAGGACACATTTCATTTACGTGTGATAACCCTATAAAAGGAATGTTTGACATAACTCAGCTTTTGGAATGTCTTAAAACAAGAGACAGATCAATTTTAGTATTTCACCAGAGATGAAGGCATGTGCGTGTGTTTTTGTAATATATATATACATGTACACACACTCACCTGCCACTTTATTAGGTACACCTTTTCAATTGCTTAGTAACACAAATTGCTAATCAGCCAATCACATGGCAGCAACTCAATGCATTTAGGCATCTAGATGT
>JABJVR010007507.1:0-11458 GCA_025773905.1 Chitala chitala | reverse complement strand
ATCAGCAGTTTTTGAAATACTCAGACCAGCCCGTCTGGCACCAACAACCATTCCATGTTCAAAGTCACTTAAATCCCTTTTCTTCCCCATTCCAATGCTCGGTTTGAACTTCAGCAAGTCATCTTCACCATATCTAGATGCCTAAATGCATTGAGTTGCTGCCATGTGATTGGCTGATTAGCAAGTTGTGTTACATAGCAATTGAACAGGTGTACCTAATAAAGTGGCCGCTGAGTGTATTTGGTAGAATACATGACAGAGATGTAACACCCCTGCTTGTCACAACCCTTGTGTACCCTAGATGTCACCCTTTCTCCTTTTCCCTTACTGCTGAATCACTGTTAGTGCCTCGTTGTCTTGTTCTCACTGTATTGTTAGTAGTTTCTAACTGTGTCTCATCATCATTTGCCAGCCTCATGTCACTTTACCCTGTTAGTGTGCCTTTATTTACCTCCCTGCTTTGTTAGTCCTTTGCTGGTTGTTGTATGTGAAGTTGTAAACTTGCTGTGACCTTAATGTTTGATAATTCTTTGTGCTGTTGTATTCTCATGGTTAGTTTAAAGCCTTGGTTGTTTCCCCTGTTACCAGTTTGTTTTCCCCATTTGTATTTTACCATTGTTAAACCCCAGTTCCTATGTTGGTTCCTTGTTTTGCTCTTTATTAAAGCCTCCCTTTTGCACATTTGGCCTCGCCTCTCTTGCCTGCTTGGTTCAAGCATTACAGGAGACAACATATTTAAAATTGAAAATGGTCAACTGTATTGTATTTTGTTAATAGTTTTATTAACAATATGGCTGTAACACATTTCAAAAAAGTTGGGACATGTTCAAGAAAACAGTGAAAAAGTTGAGAAAAAAATACTCAAACATTTCACAGGTAAGTTAATTGGCAAGAGGTGATAGTCTTTTACTTTCTGTAAGAGGGTCTAAAAAGCTATAAAAGAGGCTTTTTTGAAAGGCTCAACCGTTCAAAGCCAGGATGGGGAGAGGTTCACCCCTATGTGCACAACTGCATGAGAAAATAGTCAATCAGTTTAAGAATAATGCTGCTCAGTGTGCATTTATGAAAAATGTAGGCTTATCAACATTTACGGTCCATAACATTATCAAAATTCAAGAAATCTGGTAACATCCATGTATTTCAAGGCCAAGGACAAAAGCCAACACTGAATGTCCGTGATCTCTCAAATGACACTACATTCAAAAACAATGTCAGACAATAAAAGATATGATGGGTCTGTTTTGGAAATGTTGGCTGATGTGTCCTCAGGACGAAAGACGGAAAGGACCACCCTGATTTTTATCAACAAGAAGTTCAAAAGCCATCAACTGTGATGGTATGGGGGTGTGTTAGTGGTCATGGACTGGGTAACTTGAACATAAGGGGGGTGCCACCATTAATGCTGAAATATCCATAATGATTTTGGAACAACATATGTTGCAGATGGCATCTCTTTCTGGGATGTCCCTGTTTACTCCAGCAGGACAACGCTATGACACATTCTGCATGTTACAACAGTGTGCCTTTGTATTAAAGGAGTACATGTACTTAATTGGCCTCCAATCAGTTCAGACCTGCCCCCCATTGAAAATGTGTGATGTGCTATGAAGTGCAAAATACAATAGTGGAGACTAGAACTTAAGACATACATGAAGCAAGAATGACAAAACTTTTCACTTTAAAAACTTTAGCAATTGGTGTCTTCTGCTCATAAATGGTTATTGAGTGCTGTTAAAATAAGTGATATAACACAGGCAGCCCTGATATTCAGTGGTAAGCTGTTCCAAAACTTTGGTGCAAGAACTGAGAAAGCACAATGACCTTTTACCTTCAGTCTCATCCTGGAAACACATAACAGCAGCCGGTCAGATGATCTGAGTGTCCTGAGTGTGAGGATATAAAGGTTCTGAAAGGTATAACGGCACAAAGCCATGAAGAGACTTTTAAAATCAATTCTAAATTGAACCAGAAGCCAGTGGAGAGAATTCAGCATAGGCAGGTTTGCATTTTGGGCCAGCTGCAGGCTGAAAGTGAAGACTTGATATCTGCATACAAAGAATTGCAGTAATGAAGGCAAGAAGAAGTTAAGGTATGGATCAGTTTTACAAAGTCTGCAAAGGATAACAAGACCTTAACCCTAAATATAATTGTAATATTGGGACAATGAAGGCACGGAGGCGAGGGTTGAGTCTAATGTGCGAAGGGGGTTTTAATACAATGAACCGGGTACTGGTACATAGATCAAAGAAAACAGGAATAATAACAAGGCCAACAGCAAATACAAGCATCAACTAAGTGCATTCAACAACTGTCAGGGGACTCAAACAAAAGGGAGTCATCATAGAACATACAGAGCATGTGTTCTATGATGTTGATTTTACATAGGAACCAACATCATAGAACACATGTAGGGATTACTAATACTATTAACAAGACAATTACACAGGGCTGGGAACACATAACGAAGACTAATCAGGCAGGGAAGAACAGAAGGAAGGGTGGACACCTGGTGGACACAAGGATTATAGCAGGTAGGACGTGACAATAATCTGTAACTAATAAAAGCACAATTTGATAACTGAATTTATCTGTCAAATTTTAGGTCATTGTCAAATACCACCTCTGAATTCTTTGCTGGAGTTTGCAGAAGGGTGTTAATGCAACAGAGTTACTCACGAGGTCCTGTAGGTTGGTTTGCCCAAAAATAACAATGTTAGTTTTGTTTTCATATAATTTCAGAAGGTTAGAGGACAACCAGGCTTTGATGTCATCTAAACATGCCAGGAGGGACTTAATGGAATTATTGACACCATGTTTATTTAAGGGCAAATAAATCTGCATGTAATCAGCATAACAGTGAAAGGAGTTGCCAAGCTTGCTTAGGATGGATCCCAGTGCCAGCATATATAAGGAAAAGAGAATGGGGGCAAGAATGGACCCTTGTGATACCCCACAAGTGAGAGGACCCTGTGAAGAGAAGAGTCGACCCAAAATGACATTACAAGGTGCCAGCATGTAACAGCCTGATATTGGAAAAAAAACTGTGTGGTCCAAATTTGACTTTTTAAAAACAGCCTGCACCACAGCATGCTGACAGGCTTCAGACTGCCTGTGTCAAGACAACAGTTTATAACGGTCAACTACTTGGCACCATTGTATCTTGAACCTCTTTGAAAAGGTGGTATAATACAGAGGGCAATTTGTTGGATTCATGTGACCAATAGTTTTGCACAGAGCAGAGAGAGTCACATGTTCAAACAGATGCAGGACAGTTGAACACAGCAGGGTGACAGAGAGACCATGGGCAGCAGGAGTAATGTGCATTTTGATGTGAGAAATCTTATCTAATAACAATCTGAGAAGTTTCTTCCAGCTGGCGTGGATCTTGTTGAAGAAGTCAGTGGGATTAATAGCACTGTTCATTGTCCTAACTAACATTTTTGGTCTGTGGCGATTAGATTTGGTCAGGTCAGAGAAGTAATTTGTTCTTGCAGATTTAACACTTCTAGATACTTCGCCAAACAATCTTAAAAGATCTCAAAGATACATGAAGATTGTCTTTTTTCCACTTTCATTCAGCTCTCTTACAGTCCTGTCTGATGGAACAAGTAACTTCATTAAGCCAAAGGTTTACAGGGCTTTGGTTTAAGGAGAAACAGTATTGAGAATGTCAGAGCAGGAAAAGCTGAACAGAGCGAGAAGGTGCTCGGCACTCATATATGGATATATTGTATTCAAAACTGCAAGTACTTACATTTTTCATGCTTTTAATCAAATTTATGTTTATTTTTTATTAATTAAAAACAGCTTTAATTAAAAAAAAACTCATATTGTAAGAATGCTATCATTGGCTGCTTTTTTCCTCGACACCAATAAACTGCAATATGTTTGTAATCAGATTAAAGTGTAATAAAATAAAGAATAATAGAAATACATCACTATAACTCTTCTTCACAACATTCAGCTGACAAGAACATTTCATCTCCACTTCATACCACATCCACCCATTTTCTAAAGGTCTTCAATCTCAGGTGGTCTGTGTGAACCCACATCTCCTAATGGACTGAACACCAACATGAGGATGTGTCAACACAAAACTCAGTGATTACTGAAAGAGAGGACTTTCATTCCTGCAATGTAAAACACATTGTGCACAATGTAAATTGCTTTTTGTTGTTTACATTTAAGTATAATTGTTGGAAGTAATTAATTGTACATGTAATTCCTTTTAAAAGCAATGAGCATGCATATATTTTAATTATTAAATACATTTAAAGAAATTTACTAACACTGTTTAATAATACTTACAGCACCTTGCAGTATGAATGGACTGAAGTGGGACAGCAGGTTCAAACAGGCAAACTCTCTGGATCTGTACCACATCAGGTGTGGAATCTGCTCAAAGACTCAAACATTACAACAAATTTATTTACACTGTTTATTTAATTTCAAAAAAGATACAAACCCTACTGGACAAACATGTGCTGTTTGTGCTGTAGCACTCAGATCAGCTTTGCTCTTTACTCTGTCACCTGTAAAGAGCTGCAGCCCCCAAACTGAAACCACCCCCAGGCCCAGCTGGCAAACTCTGTCTCTGTAAAATAACCGTCAAACATCTCCTGCAGTGGTGGGGTTTACTGAGGGAACATGAATAAGACTTGATGGTTATCTGTATTTACACAATGTTGTGCTTTCTCTAATATGCTATAATGGATCTTTAAAGTTTACTGATATATTTACAAATGGGTGTATTCTTGTGCTGATAAATAAATGGATTTCTAGTTGAACAGAAGCAGAAAAAGAGTGATGAACAGATGTCAACAGGAGGTGTGCTATACTTTAAAACGTAAAGCTTGGATTATTACAACAGTCATTTTTAACTCACAGATGGTTCAGAGGGTATAAAAAATTGCATAAGACATTTCATTGCTTTCTTGACACTTTTTTGAATTAACATATTTCATTTTGCTGTAAGTTTCATAACAATAGGTATCATGATTGTCACAATCTGGTCCTTTCAGTTCCCTCTGTGTCAACTAGTTGGCGCCATTGCCCCTTTTCCCCCTTTCCATTTGTATCCCCTTAGTTCTTTGCTGGGTGTTGTATCCTGTACTGGGTATAGTGTTTGCTTTAGCCTTAGAGTCGTGCTTTTCCTTCTGTTCGTTCTTTTTCGCCTATTATTACCCTATTTAGACTCCTGGTTGAAATAAATCTCCCTATTTGCATATTAGCCCTTGCCTCCCCCCTTAATTGCCATAAATGTTACAATGATAAAATATTTTTCAGTGCTATGAGTAGAAAAACGCAAATAAAAAAAAAAAAACACATACAAGCATTTTTAATATTAAAAAATGCAATATCTCTGGTTTGACTCTGGCTTTTGTGTGTGGGGTTTGCATGTGTTTTTTAAACATACATAAACATGCTGTTCAGGTAAATTGTCTGTAATGTGTTAATGTACACATGTATGACTGCCATATGATTGGTCAATTCCCTGTCATGGGTATACTTTTCTTTTTTCTTTGTACTTCCCAGAACAAGCACCCTACCCATGTTACCTGTTTGAAAATGAATGAATAGCTGCTCTTTTTGAATAAATTAACCAAATTAAGTTTCTGAAAAGGTAAAATGCAAACTAAACTTGCATTGCATGCTAAACTCTGCCTACATGTTTTTGTTGTGCAAAATCTATGGTGCCAAACCAGCTTCCTGCTAATTAACCGGTCCGTGTGGTTATTAGCTGCACTTTAATTCCCTTTGATTTGGCTCTAGGTGGTAGCTGTGAAATGTAAGTGGGGAGGGGAAGGCGTTACATCAGAGGTGGGGGCTGTGTTGCAGGTCTGCTGGTTATCAGCTACATCCTCTCACTCCAGCTTCTTATCACCCCGTTAATCTCTCCTCGTACTGAGGGCTTTGCAGCTCTGCAGCTCTGAGGTTCTCCTGTGGTTTCTCAGCTCATCACATGACACAGAAGGAAGCTAATGAACACATTTTGACAGAGCTAGGAAAATTTATATCTTATAGTTTCTGTTATGAAGTTAATGGGATGAGTAATGACATGTTGGTTTTATGGTTGCATTTACATTATAGTCATTTAGCAGATGCCTTTGTCCAAAGTGACTTACAATGAATAATAGTACACATGCTTATACAGTATCTATTATCATTAGAACTGTTTTATAAACCTCATTTAAACAGATCGTGAAAATATAATACAACGTCAAAGTTTAATTCAGTTGTATTTCACTAATATTTTATACAAATATTATTATTTTTAATGGTAAGTGATCTGGTGTTTGATCAGTCCCACTGTTGTAAGAATTGAGTGCCGAAGTCTGCCAGGGGAAGATATACGGAGAAGATAGAAACATGACAGGAAGTAAACAGGAAGGGAACCACACCAGGGTGAGTGCATTCTCATAAAGTTTAAAACACGGACACATAAACTGAATTGCAAGTATGGATATTTGTGCAATTGTGGCTGTGTTTCTACACAAAACTATAGGTACATCTCCACTTATGACCATGTGACATATGACCATCCACGCTTATGACCTTAGTCCCATAAGGAAATTGTTTTAAACTGGGGGGCCATTCCCCAACGAGGATCAATAAGGGCCCATACAATTTTTTTAAAGCATTTTTTAAAATTGCTATATTTCTTAATCTCAAGCTACAATTTTAGGAAAACTGGGTTAAAAATTAGGCATGAAATCTGAACAGAGAAAGGGAGACAAAGAGACTTGGTGGTGGAATTAGGAAGTTGAACACTAAGGAAGGAGAAAAGGACTCGTACCAACTGGCCAGACAAAGGGATTGAGCTGGAAAGAATGTGCTACAGGTTAGGATGATAAAGGATGCAGAAGGGATAACAAGTGAGGAGAGTGTATTGAGAAGGAGAAAAAGGTACTTCAAGGAGCTGATGAATGTAGAGAATGTAGGTTAGATGAGGTAGACACAGTGAGTCAGAAAGTGAGGTGGATTAGTAAGGATGAAGTGCCAAAAGCTATGAAGAGGATGAAAAATGGAAAGGCAGTTGGCCCAGTTGAGGTATGGAAATGTTTAGGAGAGGCAGCAGTGGAGTGGTTAACCAGATTGTTTAACAACATTTTGAAAAGTGAGAGGATGCCTGATGAGTGGAGAAACAGTGTACTGTGCTAATATCCAAGAATAAGGGAGATATGCATTAGCTCGCGATGCTTTTCCTACTTTTTCTGTGGTTACTTTTAACCAGAACATTTCAAATCCAGTGTATTTACTTAGTTCACGCCAGAATGTAAGATATGACCATACGTTTTTACTAGAAATACAACAGTAACTATGGAACTGTAGACATAATAACAATGGAGCGTGTACATAGTAATGGACTGCTACGCTGAGACGATAGAGATACCCTGGTAGCAGCGAGATGGCCAACCAACTGTGGCTTACACGAGAGGAGACATAAGCAGCACTACAGGAAGCAGAAGCGCGGCTGCCGGGGGGGGCCTAACAGCAAGGCGAACCCGTGCAGAACCCCGCTACTGTCTATTCTGTTGGCCAACGTTCACTCCTTCGAAACCAAACTGGATTACCTGCAACTGGACTGAACAACAAGAAAGGAGGTGAGAGACTGTTGCGATATAATTTTGATAGAGACTTGGTTAAAATCATCGGTCCCCGATGCTGCTGTTAGCTTGGAGGGGCTAACCATATACCGGATGGATAGGAGCTGTGAACTGATTGGAAAATCCCGTGGCAGCGGTGTGTGTATCTACATAAATAATTGCTGGTGCAATAATGGTACTGTTGTTAGCAGCCATTGCTCTCCTGATGCAGAGTTTTTGACGATAAAATATCGTCCATTGTATCTGCCCCAAGAGTTTACCAATGTCTACGTCACAGCTGTGTATATCCACCCCAGTGCTAAAACCAATGAGGCTCTGAACATTCTCTATCGCTCCAACAGTGACTTGCAAAATGCACACCCAGAGGGGAGTTTTCATTGTAGCCGGAGACTTTAATCAGGCTAACATGAAAACTGTCCTCCCTCACTTCCATCAGTATGTGGACTTTCTAACCAGGGGAGGGAATAAACTGGATAAGGCCTACAGCAACATCAAAGAAGCATTTGGAGCAGTTCCCCACCCCCACCTTGGCTCCTCAGATCATCTCTCCATTATGCTCATTCCAGCATACAGGCCTCTGGTAATCAGAGAGAAGCTCTCTGTCAAGCAGGTGAGGGTTTGGACTGAGGGAGCTATGAGTGCACTGCAAGACTGTTTTGAAAGCACAGACTGGAACATGTTCAGAGCAGCAACAACGTACAATCAGCACATCGATGTGAACGAGTATGCTGTGTCTGTGTCAGGATATATACAAAAATTCATGGAGAATGTTAATGTTACCAAGAACATCATCATCCGGGCTGAGAGAGGTGCAAAGGTGAGCGCCATGCTGACAGTATGAAACACAGCTTTTAAATCAAAAGACATGGTGGCACTTCGAACAGACAGAGCCAACCTCAACCAGTCAGTCAGAATAGCAAAGCACACATATGGACAGACAATCCAGGACTTTTTCCATGATTCTACCAACACTAGGAACATGTGGCAGGGCATACTGGCAATTATAAACTACAAGCCAGCTCAGGCACCCTGTAAGGATAGCATAGACTTCTTCAACCAACTGAATGAACATTTTGGAAAGTTTGAGGCACAGAACAGGACACCAGCAAGGAAAGCAGTACTTCACCTGGATAAGCAGGCACTGACCCTTGAAACAACAGCAGTTCACAGGATCTTAAAGAAGATCAACACCTGGAAGGCAGCTGTACCAGATGGCATACCTGGACGGCTGCCCTGGTTCTGATGGACATTTTTAACACCTCCCTGAACCAGGCCATTGTGCCATCCTGTTTCAAGACAGCCATCATCACACCAGTACCAAAGAAATCCACTATAACCAGCCTAAATGACTATTTCTCCGTCGCACTCACACCTATTATGATGAAGTGCTTTGAGAGGCTCATAAAACAACATACGGTCTCCAAACTCCCTTCCACATTCGACCCATGCCAGTTTGAGGCTTTGATACCTCTTTGTGTAACTGACTGTTAGACTTCCTCACCGATTGGACCCAGTCTGTGCGAGTGGGGAAGAACACTTCCTCGGTCATCACACTGAGCACCGGCTCCCCACAGGGCTGTACCCTGAGCCCCCTTCTTTTCACCCTGGTGACTCATGACTGCGTTGCCAGGTCCACTGCTAACCACATCATCAAATATGCCGATGACACAACAGTAGTGGGTCTCATCAACAACAATGACAACAGCGAATATAGACAGGAGGTGGAACAGCTGGTGGAGTGGTGTGGGAGGAATAATCTCTTCCTGAATGTTGACAAAACTAAGAAGGTTATTGTGGACTTCAGGAAGAGCCAGTGTCAGGAAAATTCTGAATTTCACCTTAGGTATCTGACAAATAACAAACAGTTAATAAGCAAACTATTAAGTAATAATACTCTGCACACCAGACTTCGGGGTAAGAGAGATTTAATATGTGCATAGGAGATACATTCATCAGCAACACAATGTGCCTCAGAACAATCTAAAAAGCTTAGGCAAAAACATGTCATGTATATATGCAGACAGTGTCCTTGGTAAGAACAAAGAAAGAAAACATTTAACAGGGGGCAGGTGGTATGATCACATCCAGAGATTCTTCTCCTGCTCCGTATTGTCCATGTGTTGGTGTCAAGATGACTCTATGTCTGGTTACACCAGCCGACCTTTCCTTGGTGTTCTAAACACTCACACATTGAGCTGTAATACATTCCGATTACATGTCTTATTATCTACTACCTTGGGATACATTTTCTAACTAAAGCCTTGGTGGTTTTGCTTCTTCACCATGTACAGGCCTGCATGCAAGTGAGTATGTAAATAAACACCCATTAATGTGTTGTACTACGATTAGACATGTGTCTGTCGACTACGATATAAGTTGTACAAGTTTAACATTTCTAGTGAGTATAATATTTTTCTAACACCAGCCAGGCCACTCTCCGCTGCTAATCAACAACACAGCAGTGGAGATTGTGGGAAGCACTAAATTCCTAGGGGTGCACATCACGGACAGATTAACCTGGATTGAAAACATCACGTCTCTGGTGAAAAGAGCACAGCAGCGACTGCACTTCCTCCGCAGGATGAGAAGATCACATCTCCCCACTCCAATTCTTACCACTTTCTACCGAAGCATCATAGAGAGCACTTTGTCAAACTGTATCTCTGCATGGTATGGCAGCTGCAAAGCTTCAGACTGGAAGTGTCTCCAGAGAGTGGTAAGGACAGCAGAGAAGATCATTGGGATTTCTCTCCCTTCAGTCGAGGAGACCGGACACAAACGCTGCCTGTCTCATGCACACAGCATCATCAGAGACTGCTCACACCCCCATCGAGGACTGTTTTCTCTGCTGACCTCTGGCAGGAGGTACCGCAGTCTGAAGTGCAGAACAGCCAGGTTCCATAACAGTTTCATTCCACAGGCCATCAGAATCCTGAACTCAGTATAGACAATATAACAAGAATTTCAATCATAGCATCTTGGTGTGTGAACCTGCATAGTGTGTAATAACTCAATCCCTTTGGAATGCTATATAGTCCTGTTATAACAACAATATGAAAGTGCAATACAAGTGTAATATATATCATTCACTGGTATGTCTGTATAGAAATTATTTTCAGTCTTGTTAGTGATATTCACATAGCACATGTACAGTATTTTTATTTGGGACTTCTAAGTTATGTGCACTGTAATCCTAGTCTTATTTTATTCATATTCTATTTTATTTAATTTATTATTTTATTCTATTTTAGTCCGTTCTATTTACATTACTTATTCTACCTCTTAATTACTTATTCTACCTCCTCTACCTTGTGAGCAATGCAAACGAAATTTCGTTCATATGCGTACTTGTGACGTAAAAATGAATGACAATAAAGTTGAATCTGAATCTGAATCTGAATCTAATGCTTTACTGTCTGGATGTACTAGCCCAGGGGTCAGCAACCCACGGCTCCGGAGCCACATGCGGCTCTTTCATCCTTATACTGTGGATCCCCGTAGCTTGAGAAAATAAATTATAAGTATTTAATTGAAGTGTATATTATTTGTGTTAGTTCTTTTTTAAATTTTAGTTCTAAATTGGAAGATTATTGTGATCTTGAAATATTAAAACAAAATTATATTTTATTATTTTTCATCGCTCAAAATAAGCGTCACACTCACGGAAGCCGGTATACCCGCCAAAACGCCGTGCATTTATTGAGATGTTGCCCATCAGAAGGCCACTCTTGTTCAGAATCACAAATGGAGTGATATTGAGAACCTTCCAAAACCGGACAAACTCGTGTTTGAAACATGGAATGCCATCCCCGACACCTACATAAACATGAAGAAATATGCATTTGGAGTCC
>JABJVR010007505.1:28027-47981 GCA_025773905.1 Chitala chitala | reverse complement strand
TCAAACACACCCCAGCTCTAACACTGTGTGTGTGGAATCAAACACACCCCCAGCTCTAACACTGTGTGTGTGGAATAAAACAAAAAACGCCATCTTACACAAAAAAAAACAAAAATAAAAAGTCTGTGTGACAAAACTGTGCCCATCTGTCCCTTTCTCTCTCTCTATCTCTCCATCTTCTCTGAAAAAGATCTTTCACATTTGCAGTATATAATTTGGTACCTGAGGTAATATGACTCATAAGTATCCATCTATGATAAGTGTGACAGACTGGTCCATGTGAAGACCCACAAATCAATATCAGTTTACACAACATAAAACACTGATGTTACACCATGAGTACAAATGCGTTACTTTTCTGCGTTTATAAATTTAAAAAGAAACCAATTATTTTGTTACTTGTCTCACACACCACCCCAAGTCTCACTTTGACAAAGCAGAATTTTGACAGTCTAAGTGTTCAAGGCCTTAAAATGAACATAGTCTTACCCATCACTTGGTCATGTGATTATACTAATGCTGTTACTGTCAGTTAGCCCTGCTCGTGTCAAACAACACTGCAGCTCACCTGTGATGTAACAGTGGGTGACTAACACTGACCGCTCACGGACGCCTCTGGCCACACGTGCACGTACACACACCACATACACATGAACGCACACTAGGACAACAAGTGCCCACGCACGCACGCACGCATGCACACACACTAGGACAACATGTACACACACACATGCATGCACGCATGCATACTAGGACATGTGCACACACATGCATGTGAATGTACACACACACACCACATACACATTAATGCACACAAAAAAAAAACTTGTGCACACACACGCACATACACTAGTACCTTTAAAATTCCAAAAATCCAGGTATTTGTGAAGAGAGTTCATTTAGGGATAAAACCACCACCAGTGAAGAATTGTGGGAATAAAAAACTGTATTTAAAAAAATAGCGGGTAGCGAAGATGGAGCGAGGTCTTATTTTACTGTAATCCTGTTACTGGAAGGACAGCTATCATGCTGGCTCCCATACTGATATTCATTTGCAAATGGTGTCGACAGGGAAGCTCAGCCGCTCTCGATGAAAGCAATATGTCTGCCTCACACTCAGCTGTTAATTAGAGCTGAAGAGCAGACAAGGTCATCCAGGGTGGGCACAGACTGATGAGCGATTTACAGCTCAGATGAGAAGCTGCAGCAGAAGGTATCCAAAGAAAACCGAAATCAATGAGCCTCTGAGTGGAAATGGGTCACTCCCCCACGAACAAAGAAGGGTGAAATGTTACAAGACAGAGGACTCTTAAACGCAAGGCCAAATGACGCATATAACGTTTTTGGTTTATACCCAACGAATGGATGAATACAGATTATTTTTGTGTGTATAAAATTAATTTACACCTTTAAAGGTAAATAAGATCTCGCTGTCAGGTCGCTACCAACTTTCAGAAACCAGTTCACCAGGTGGTAACAGTACCCACAATCCCTCAGTACCTTCACAAGAACATGAATGTGAATGCCAGTCATTCCAGTCCCTGGTGCCAATCCCTCTGTTCGGTACTGCTCTGGTAACGACCCGTTGGCACAGACAGCAACGGGTCGGGGCTGTAAACTGTAGGCGTTGCACTCACCAGAGCTCTCTATGCAAATGGATAATTTAGCATCGCTGGCTTGGTGCAAGTCATCTCATTTCGCCGCATGACTTTCATGCAATCCGACACGCCCATCCCCCCCCCCCATCCCCACACCCATACATCTCACAGTCTCATGCCTCAGAGCCCCAGAGTACAGAACCGCTCCATCCATAACAGAAACAGCCTGTCACAGGCTCCCTGACACTAACATGTTGAGAAAGCCATGTGATAATCTCAGGTAAAGGGCCTCCTGTTGTCACCCATGCATCTTTATAATTACTGATTAACAGCAATTACTAATTCTTTGGTAACCGTGCTATGGATGTGGGGAAACACGTGAGACGGGGGTCATGGAACACAACAGAGAAACACAGGTACAAAGGTACAATGACGAGACAGGCTCCGTCTGCCTGTGGATGAGGTTGAGGAGAGATTGCCAGCAACGCCAAAGACTCTGGCCTGCTGTTCACATCAGAACACCAGAGGAAAGCATCCATCATCGTGAGTGACAGTCATGCTACATCAATCACCTGGCAACAGCATCCCTCCAAGCACGTGACAACGGAACCCTTTCAAAAGTGCAAAAATGAAAAGGGAAAAATGAGACAGAAAGAAAACATTACCAGAATGTTATATAAACATACATTTTTATATAAGGTTTTTTTTCCGATTTTTTTATTGAAAGATTTTGAAAGAGATTATTCAAAATTAAACAGAAGTTTTAAGGTAACATCCACAGATGTACAGAAAACTATGAGCATGACAGCCGGAGCCATGTAGGACAACACTGTGACCATGGCTGCATCGAACATGAGTACAAAATGACCAAACCAGCACTGGACAAGTGTCATGTCACACGTTCTGTTAAACACATCTGTAGAAAGTGTTTCATTAATATATATCTCTGTAGTTTAGTGTCTGGTAGACATTTTTCTTAAAAAAAAAAAAATAAAATAAAAAATTCTATCTTCTTATTCAAACACCTTTGTTTTTATGCCAGGCAGTGGTGGGAAAAGTTTTAGAGGTCAAATATTTCTAAATATTTCAATGTCTTAGTGAAATTTCAGCTGTGATCTTGGTAAATACGAGATCTGCTCACCTTTACTGAAAGACGTGCCCTCAGCGTGCTTTTCTTACATCTGAATAAGATGCAGCTTTCCACTACTTTTGGGAAAAAAAAAACACATCTGTACGTCTGCGTTCTTCACAGGAACGTACGCATTACGTTTGCCTTCAATCGTTTACTTTTTAATGGCATTTCATTTACAGAAGTGCACAAATGATCCTGACATTAAGGCTGTTCTGAGGGACCATTTCTCTGTGAGGTTAAACATCCTCAGACCCAAAATATTTCTGAATTGTGCTAAAAATCATTCACCATAGATGGTTTTATTTTAGCGCATACTGACAACGGTCTACTCTCAGTTCACACTTTCACCCTAATCCTTTATAAAATACAACCCAAATGTGACACCACCAATACCTGTATGGCCACCGGCTTTGATGACTTCACCTCTTAAGTATGTATTTAAAATGAATTCCCAAGGTCGGCACCATCACTCCACACACAGCTTTTCACTGCACTCAGACTGAGAAGCTCAATTCGCATAAATATTTGAACAGGACTGCTGAACTCTGCCAGGAGTTAATTTCAGTGGTTGGAAGTAAAACAGGGAGCACAGCGTAGGGGAAGATGAGGAGGTGACGGGACAATCTCTGAGCAGGACCCGTCTGTCTCACTGTGGTTTGCTGTTTCACCCAGGACGCACCAGGCATAGCAGCAACAGAGGCCTGTCCTGGACTTCCCAGCAGGATGTTTCATGAGCTACACCTGGGGCTGGTTCCTTCGATGCTGTGGTGATCCATCCATCAGTAAGGCTGAGCTGGTTTCTCCAAACAGAGTTCCTTCCATAAACACGTGCCAATCCGACTGAGGACACAACAGCTCGCACTCAGCACTCTCCTCCCGTTTCCAACACGCACACTCCGCTGCCACGTTAGGTTATTTACACTTCAGCTGTTAGCGAGAGTCAGCGTCCGGGGCCATTAACGCGTAACCTGAGTATACTGCTGTCAGCCTGATCCGGAAGAGCTCATGGTTCAATGGCCAAATGGCATTTTTAAGGAGAAATCTCAGGCGTGAGTCGTGCGTTTTGTGGTACGCTGTACAGAAATACTTCATGTCACAGAAACACGGAGCCTCTTTTTAGAGATGACCAATACAGACGCTGGTTTCCCTTGAGCTGGTAGTGACTTATCAAAGTACCACCAGCTTGGGGCATACGTGTACCTTAACAAAACTAAAGCAGATTTGGGCTTTTCACACCCTAAAACCTTCCCCACAGTTCTGGACTTGAATACTGAATGTTTTCAGCAGCTAAAACATGGTAAATTTATGTCTGTGAAGTTAGGTTAAAAAAAAAAGAAAAAAGGCAATATTCATTCTGAAACTGTGGGCTTGGACTTTCTTCAGCTCTGTCAGTCCTGACCCCCAGCCGGTGAGATTCACACTGTTGTGTGTACATTCCTACACTCTGTCACATTTGGTACCTCAATACAAAACGGCCCCTTCGAGAAGCTTAATTCTAAACTTGGGGACAATTCCTCAAACGGTGAGTCGTTCACCTCCAACTTGTGGTTACTCTGCAGTGTTCTTGGGAACAGCTGTCCTGTGAACGTGAAGTGTGTCGTCTCTCTTGTGTGTGACAGCCATAGATACCAAACAGGGTCCCACTCACAGCAACTGTACAATATCACAAGAAGATGACATTTTGTTTCAGTAAAATCCAACACATTATATTCTTTTTTTTGTCAGCAGTCACCTCATGTGGACTTCAACTGGCACCGGTGTGGTGTACTGGCGTGGCAGATGGAGTCAGGACCATACCACATGTTCAGTAAATCCTTCTGGCCCTGTACCTGAACACTTGATGATGGTTGAACACCCAAGCTAAGTGTACTTGTGAGTTTGATTACCTTTAAAGACAAAGCCATTCACATGTTTTTCCACAAGTCTGGTGTGTCAGGAAGTTTCACCACGTGTTCGAGCCCTTTTGTACAAAACTGCGCTGTTATGTTTCCAGACCCCTTTCTTAAACGTTGACTGTTGCCTGACTCCGTTGTCAAAGCACCAACGACTCACAGGACACAGACTGCAGGTTAACAAAACAACTTGAGCTGACGGAGGATATCCTGAAGCAGGAAGGAGAGGAAGACTATGGTCTGGGAGTGTGGCAGTTTGTTGGCAAACTTCTTAAGAAGGCATTGGGTGTGTGTGTGTGTGTGTGTGTGTGTGTGTGTGTGTGCGTGCATGCGTGTGGGGAGGGGTAACGAAAGACGGTGTCTGGCCTGGCTTACTTAATGCCACCAGACCTTTTCTACCCTCTTCTGGCCCTGATCTAACACAGGGACTTTTCTGGCAGCTGAACACGAGAAACAGCACTTTCTTCTTGTCTTCAGTTCCTAAATCAAATCCATAACAACGTCCCCAAAGTCAGCAGACTGCAGGTGTGAAACACTACTCCATTTACAGATATTTCAAAAGCCTAAAAAAAAACGATATATCAGGACAGAAGTGAGTGAGGTAGCCTGGAACGTTCCATCACACAGAGCTGTACAGGGGACACTCCTGCTTACACTTGGCTCGGCTGTTGGATGAACAGGAACTGGGAGACATATGAGAATTCAGAACACGGGCCTTGGAACTGTCACCATGTGTGACGGTATCATCTTTTACAGCGATCTCAGAAAGAGACAACTTGTATATAGAAATCACTCAACCAGCAAGGTCAATAACAAATACATCAGGCAGCACGCAGTGTGACGGTGCTGACATATCCCCCCCTCTTTACTTAATGGTTCCCTCTTGCATCTCTTTCCAACTGGATGGATGTCTATGGCTGCGATGGAGGGTGGATTCCAACCTATGAGAGTGCCGCAGGGCCTCTCTGTCTCCTGTCAATCCCCACGCCCTGAATTCCTCATCGTTACTTGTACGACAGTGGTGGAAAGGCGACGTAAAAAAAAAAAAAAAACACAAGAGCTCACTGGTCCGGCCGTCCAAGGAAAAGGAAAAACAACAGCAACACCATCACCACCACCAACTACAACATCAACAGCAGTAACCGTGACAACGACGAGATCAGCAGCATCAGCAGCAATTACCACGACAGCTACAACGAGTGAAGTTTAAAAAACAAAACCCAAAACAAGAAAATCTCTTCATCTTCATCTTTGGTATAAAAATGGCCTTCTTCAGCCTGCATTTGATCCACAACTAGGAAAAGACTACAGAAATTGTCAACAATTTCTTCTATTGCTTTTACACTGATTGAGTTAAATCATACTCGCCTACTGTTTCTACATAGCTTCACTGCCAGTTTTTTTTTCATCTTTTTAAAGTTTTTTTTTTGTGTACAGTGTGACGAGCAAAGCAGGCTAAAAACATCTTAAAGCTCATAAAAAGGTTGCAGATATAAAGCAATACATCACCGACAGCAACGCTGCCGACTGAAATAACAACAACGATAAAAAAACCATGTCCGACGTCGGAGCAACACATCTGGGTCCGCTCCAGCGCAGCGTCCTTTCCTTACTGTGAAACTCTCAAACGTCCTCACTTTCACTGCGCATGGAGATTTTGTCTCCACATTTTTTTGCCATTGATGTATAATATTTAAAATTTTCTTCTAACGAAGAAAAATCTTTTCTCTATTAAATCTGTACAGCTTATTTAATAGACACCCTCGCAGCTTTCCCTCTGCTAGCGTTTTTTACCATCAGTTGGTCCAAGGGACTATTTCTCTTTTTCAGTCTTTTGTTTTTTTTTTGTATTTTTTTTTTTAAACAAGACGCTGAATACGGAACCCCTGGGAAAGTCTCTGCTCTCCTTAAAATTAAGGCAATAAAGATTCATAAAAAAAAAACATTTTAAAACTTTGCTAAAAAACTAACATTTAATGTATGAAACAAAATGTAATAAAAAGAAAAAATTACGTGAGGAAGACAGCTTGCATTTATGAAATTTGCTTCTTCTCTCAAAAAAAAAAAACACCTACTTGCACATTCAGCTTTTTTTCCATTTGAACCTTTTGTTTATTTTATAAATGTCTTGGAAAAACACGTTGGTTGTGTGTGTCAGTCCCAGCTGGCAGCACCGAGCTCCAGGGCAGCTGGCACAGCCGTGACAGTCTCAAAGTCACCTCCGTCACGGTGCAGACATCCAGCCTCAGAGCTGCGCTGTCACATAAGTGCTCTTGTTACCTGGTGAGGGAGAGGGCGGGCGCGTGGTCAGCACTGAAGATGACACAGGACGACGGCGGTATAGATCGATGCACCATGATCAGTGCCAATGGGCATGAGTGTGACAGCAGGGAAAGTACAGACAGACAATCAGAAAACATGGACACGCTGTATCCAAGGGCATGGGGTAATGGTCAGCACAGACAAAGAGAACACAGTCTCCAGTGACAATAACTGCAGAACACAGACATCAGCAGCACAGAGACACTAGCAGCACAGACACAGAGGAATTAGCAGCACAGAGATACCAGCAGCACAGACACAGAGGCATTAGCAGCACAGGGACACCAGCAGCAGCACTAAGACAGAGATACCAGCAACACAGACACAGAGACACTACCAGCACAGACATGGAGACACCAGCAGCACAGACACAGAGACACCAGCAGCACTGAGACAAGAGACACCAGTAGCACAGGCACAGAAACCCAGACACGGAGTCAACAGCGATACAGACACAAGGAAACAAGTGAGCAGCCCTTGCATCACTGAGAAATACCTCAGTCAAAATAACTTGACCGGCACCAGTGTGCTCAATGACTGGTCAGCGGTCGAACCCAATTAGTTGCCAGAGTGAGCATAAACAGTGGCAGAAATGGGTCCTTGCAGCCCATGTTGACAAAGGTGATCATGCACTGTTGTGTGGGGCAGCGTAACCCCTCCCTCTTACTTTTCACACTTTTGCCATGTCTCTCTGGCACAGAGCACTCACTTGGACTGGTATGAGTAGGTAGGAACATGGTCGCTGGCCGTCTCAACCTGCATCTGCTGCTGCCCGCCAGTCTCCTGCGACGAGGGAGCGACCGTCTGAGGTGAGGCGTCAGCGACCACGCCCTGAGGGGAGGGGGGTGGAGTGGGAGGAGCCAGAGGTGAGGCGATAAGTCAAGCTCTCATCAGGCAGGTACGGTCCGTTTCAACAAGCTTTTCATTATGTCTTTACTGGACACTGAAGTCAAGTGTTCTTTTCTGTGATTATCTTTCAGATCGGGGGTTACTGCGTTGCTCTTTATCCATTCCCACAATGCATTTCTGACAATAAAACAGATGTGAGATGAGCACCAAACAGCGACGGAAACAGCTGATCCAGGACAAGGTGCGAACTCAACTTCTGACCTCCTATTCACCAGCTCTGCATGGTCAAGCACAGAGCTAAATTCTAAAAGGATCCGGAAACCATCAGACAGGATGCCGTGATGGAGTGCACTGTCAGTCAGATGGTGACCAGTCTTTGGGGTCTGAAGGATGAGTGCTTGACAGGAATGGGCTGCGGTAACGGTCACCCACTGAATTCTCACTGCCCACACCGCTGACAGCTAACAGATACGTTACGCTAAAACTACGCTAAATATTCCAGACTGAAACCGACAGTGTCCAGATTAGCAGCGCCTGAGTGAGCTGCACCACTTTTCCTCGTGGCGTACACCGTCTCTCTCTCGTGGCTCTCTGGCTCTACATTTGTTCTGTTGTGTTTTAAATTATGTGATTTACTAGCTTAATAATTAGCATCCAAACAGTCTGCTTGTCAACCATGAAAAGGGTTTTGATGAAGTGCAGGTGCTGGTGTTTGTGACGCTGTATGTTACTGACAGTGTTAAGGGGGGCAGTGGATGAGGTGAAAGGTCAGCGGTCACGCGGGTCGGACTTACTTCGACAGGAAGAGCGGCTGGAGGCGCGGCGCTGTACTGGGGAATGTAGGTTCCTTGCATAGGTGGGGCAGCGGCAGTGATGTACTGCAACACACAACATTCCCAGAATGTTAATGCAAGGCTTAGGCGAGGCCGGACAATGTCGATGAGGTGGACTTCGAACACAGCAAGGTGACTGACCTTGAGCAGGGCAGAGAAAAGAATTGACTACATGAATAATGAAACGCTTAAGTGTGGCATGGCACCTAATGGAGCGTTTTTTATTCATTTATGGGTTTTATTTCAAACTTCATTACATTTCACTTTTTTTTTGTTTTATCCCAGTGTTCCTGTGGCTATTCCCCAAAACACCTGACGCTGTGCTATCGGTTTTAAGGTACAACAGCTATCACCCCTTTGCGAGGCTGAAACCTGTGTTGTTAATGTGCCATCCCTTCTTCCACCAATCTAAATGGCACCTGAAGTGAGCTGCTGGTCCTGAGGTCATTGAGTGGTTACACACCCACACAGCTGCTGCATGAGGGGACCTCATGAAAAACATGCAATATGCCTGCTCGGGCCACCTACAGAACAGCCGCCGTGAGACAAAGCTTCAGGGGAAGAGAGAGGGCTACTTTTTTTCAGCCTTGCACCAAGCATCCCATAATAATAAGCCATACGTGCCCTGTGGCTGGCGGTGCTGGTGATCCACTCTTACCGTTACTAATGGATGGGGTGCATTGCCATGGTGTCAACACTAATGAGAGGAGCTATGGGCCATGCTGGTGCGTGCGTAAATGAAGGGGGTGTCACACTGCCATGACTGAGGGTGGCATCACAGAACACTTCTCACCCCCCCCCCCATTTTAACCCACATGTGATCTTCATGTGGTACTCTTCAGTTTGCTCCGTGCCCTTCTGTGCTCTGGCTGAGCGTCACGCATGCTAATAAAGTGCAGCCCTGCCACCTGGGTTTCCTGCGGCGGTGCTCTGAGCTGCAGCGCTGTGGCGAAGCAGCAAACACGCAGGTAACCAAGTAAAGCTACACAAGGTCAAAGAGGAGGGCCCTCAGGCGGTCCTGCCTGCCCTGATGCCAGTGTAAACCAGCAGTAGTCCCTCCGGACCTAAGCATCGCCTCCCTGGGCTGGCTGCCATGGCACTGAGATGCCAGTGTGACCCAAACAACCCCACCTACAGATGGGCCACCTTGGGTTCACTCTGGAGGTCAGTGAAGGGTCAGGCAGACCAAACACAGCAGGCGGTTGAGGTGGAGCCCCCTCTTAAATAAATACCTACATGGTGCTGTGGTACACACAGGCGCACACACACACGCACACGCACACACACGCACACACAAGTACGTGTTCTCCAACGCGTATACAGCGCGTACAGAGTTTGGAGCAGCTGCCAAATGTCCAACTTTGAATGGATTTAAACTCTTGCCTCACATCAAAAGGTCCAGATTCCTCCTGCCTGGAAACTGGCAGCACATTGGGCACTGGGCAATCATTAAAAACCACAGATGAATTAATTTAATGCCCTGCATTTAATATGGGGCATCGAGAGCAAGGAAAAGACCTGCTGCCCTCAGCTGACTACCGCTCAGTAAATGTCTGAGAAGGAAGTAAAAAGGTCTCTTTAGAGAATTTTGATGTCAGACAGAAAGATAGACACACACACACATACACACACACACACACACACACACACGCATACACACACACACACACACACACACACACATACACACACACACACACACACACAGAGGTTCTGACTGGCAGAGCCAGCGGACCGTCCCTGGCTCAGAACAGAGGGGATCATGAGCACAGCAGCGCTCTGGGCGGGCTGACGCACAGACCGGATCTGCAGTGTCACACAGGCCCGTCATGCTGTGTCTGGATCTGCGTGTGGACATGTGTGACAGCCCCTGGAGACGAGAGCGGACTGAGATGCACACGTGAGTCACGTGACACGCTCACCCATTTATCTACACATACACGTTACCTACATATTTAGTCACACGGCACCACACGCTCCGTTCTTCATCCTCTTGCCCACAGCTTCTTGGTGAAAACAGGCCAGACAAAGACAAGTGCGGCGTGATGGTAATACTGAAAGTTTGTGTGCCATCCCATAATAGTGCACTCCCCATTCCAGATGCGCTGAGCCTGAGAGATGGTTCAGGGGCCCCCTGGGACTTTCAGCTTTGGATCGATGGAAAGCCGCTTCCATCACTAGGAGATAGCGTGGGGGTTGGGTGAACGTGTGTCTTTGTGGAGGAAGGCAGACGCTCACACAGCCTTCCTCTCTCTCTGGCGCCGGGTTCACAAGTTCAAAACCTGCCCTTGGCAGACACCTCCGTCTCAATCCGATTCTGCACTCTAATAACTAGGACCCGAACTGCCGCTTAACGACATGCAGGTCGGTGAGCACGCACATCCATCGGCTTTGTCATGACAACGGCTCTTTTCTGTGGTTGAATTGTGGACGAGCTGCACCACCTTGCCCGGTCATGACCGAGTCACGCCAGTCAGGTTGCGAGGCTTGGAACACGTGCATCATCGCCCCTTCATTGGTTCCAGGGGCTCCAGTGAAAGAGACACAGAGTCCCGTGTGTTTAGTTTGTGCTCACGCTGGACTGTACACGCTGTTCCTGGATCAGAACCACGGCACGCAGACCTACAGGCCTGACTAAAAGTCTCCCCTTCCCTCTAGCTGTTTTACGAGGCCTCGGAGTCTGCACTCGCCACCGTAAACATGATGTTCCCGAAATTCCACGGTCACAGCTGCCGGGCCGGATGGGAACACTTGGTTCTTTTATTTGAGACAGAAAGCCACGACCGGGGATTTTCTCACTGCTGACAGAACGCCGCGGTCCTTAGTGTGGAGCCCAGAGTTATTCTAGGGCTTTGGTTAGCTCTGGTTGGCTGGAACATCTGGCTCGAGCCGGAGGAAGTGGGCTGTGGCAGTGGCCGGGTGTGTGTGGGGGGAGGGTGCATTCTTGTAGGCCCTCTGTGCAGGTGCTTACGGGATGTTTTCCAGTGTTCCACAGTCAGAGTGTACACGACACACACCATCGTCTGAGGAGGCCCACGAAGGCCCACGTATCGGTCCACGTTTTCCAGCGTAGCTCTGCTCCGTCACACGTCACCTGTGCGCCCTGGCAGAGCTCCGTCAACCGACACAGACTTGAGACAACCCGCCGGGAGGCAGTCGGCCACTCTCTGGGCTGCTCACACACGTGGGTGAGATCGGCAGCGTGTACGGTGTGCGTGGGGTGTATGGTACTCACACTTCCTGCAGTGCCCAGGGACAGGTGACTCATCTGCTGGGCAAGGGGCCCCACCATGCCGCCATGCTGCATGGACACGCCGTGGTCCATGGACGGGGTGATCACAGCCCCCTGCAAACGACAGCATTAAGCACATCACATGGCGGCCGTCGGGAGTCCCGTCCCACGCCCTCGGCACGTTCAGCTAGCAGCGTGCGGTGACCGTTGGGAAGGAGAAGAGGATTTCTAACACAGTAAAGAACTCCTGTCTTTAACTGCCACAAAAGATTTTTGTAGAGTCAGCTGGGCTACTAGTATGATGGTGTGTTTCATACAAATATGCATTAATGGACAGGACTAACCGTCTGTGAAGAATGCACCGTTCGCACTTTGGGAGAAATCAAACTCTGTCGGTGTGACACAGCCTTGGCCCCTTGTGAAGGCCCAGTTCACACCGCTAGACTTTCTGCCAGTTGGTCCCAAGTTAACAGAACGAGGGCTCAATGTTCTCACTGCTGTTTCTTTTTTAGCTTTGTGTGAGGTTAAGCCCACCTTCTCCTCTCCATCTCTGTTCACCCCCACTTTGGAGCTGCTCACTTGACCCCAAGGTCTCAGCCCACCCCCCCATCTGTCACCGATGCTCAACCAAGCCAAATTACTCAGGAATGAGCGCGAGAACGAGGCAACAGGGCACTGAAACGTAAAGCTCTCGGATGTGTCAGAGGCATTTGCTGACACATGTGGACACACACTCATGGCTTAGCGTGGCTGTGTATCGCAGGAGAACAGGACTGTGGGAGTTCTCATGTCCAGCAAGTGAACAAACATGAGTTAACGCTAAACCAAACTCATGACTGTGTAGCTGTTCAGTAACAACACAGCAGAGAAAAGAAACGTATGTTTTATTCGTGGTAACTCAGATCATCCTGTTTGTTTTTCTTCACAAACAGCTTGGCCACATCCAGATGTTCATTAGCAGACACTATGTGGAGCTGGAGTTCACACGGCTGCTCACACGACCACACACATGAAGCCCCATGTAACCGACACCACACTTCACGTTTTCAGTTTAACAGTGTCCACAAACTGCAGAGTGTAGTGTATGGCTATGATTTGAAGAAGTCTGCACTGGTAAAGTCTAAAAACTACACATCAGAAAAGCACACAGTAACCAAATGAGAGATCCTGGTAACTGAGCCTGTTTGCTTTACTCTCGTTTTCTCGTTTTCGAAGGATGCTGTTTGCAAAAAGGGAAACATGCACATGTGACAGAGCGGAGGATGTGAAACAGGAAAACAGCAGCTCTCTCATCTGTGTCTCGGGAAGAGAGTCCGAAAAAAAGCTCATTTTCATACCATAAATCAGCACGCGGCACCTCTAACGGGATCTGTTTTCTAATCAGGGACAACGATCGCGTGGCCACACTGAAACCAGCAGGCGTGCACCGAGCTGTCAGCACAGGTCAACCGTGCCGAAATTAAACCGCAAAGCGGAGACGGAGACTAAGACAGAAACAAACGATAAACCGCAGGCAGAATATTGAAAAGAGAAAATTAAATATTGCCGTAGTTAACCCACAGCTGAGAGGGCGGCAGTGCTGGTGCAGGACCGAGACGTACCTGCTGTAAGCTCACAGATGACAGTCACAGGTGCTGCTGTTGTCCTTCACTAGGTACTTAACCCTAATTTTCCCAACCATACATTTAAGTAGATTTGGATAAAAGCACATGAACTCACATAGAAACCAGCTAGAATTTGATGGTACTCAGAAGGATTGGAGAAAACAGCCACCTTACTGCATGTCTGTCCTCTGTAGATGGTTACTACACTTGAGGAAAAAAATTGCATATTTCTGCATATTTTTCTCAAAAAATTAAAGCAGAGGACAAAGCCATCAAGAAGAACAAGGGAAGTGAAGGGAAGTGAAGGGAAATGAAGGGAAGTGAAGGGCAGTGAAGGCATTGTGGTCTGTTCACATTTTTCAAGTCTGAGACTTCATACAGGACAGCACAAGGCAGTACCGTCAGCAGCCACATGGGGGCGATATAGAAAGCATAGTGGAGGTAAGCAGTGTGTGACTTCATGTTAGTAGCCTGTCACAGCTTTATTGGTGATGGCTTTTAACATGAAAGACCCTGATCAATGGTGCTGCTTATAAGGCTTTATCTATATATTCTTTCATGCGTGTTGGTTATTGTTTATCAGTGTTAGCTTTTACATGTGTTAGCTATTCCTACACGCCGTGCCCTAAGCAAACGTTCTCTTTCCCACAGGCCCAGCAGAACTCAGCTTGGGAGCTTTCTTTCTGTCAGCATTCAGAGGCTCAATCCCCCTCACATTCCAGCCCCGGAGGCTCTGCCTCCTGATAGTCCCTGCCCTCACCCTCAGGGGCCAACCAGTGAGGAATCTGCACTCGTCTTGGCACACACGCTCCCAGCGTCCTGCTCTGGTCCTGGAGTCTGGGACTCCCACGCTGGCCGAGCTAACATCTGCTACCAGCTGTTTTCAGAAAGCCCCCCTGCCCAATGCAGCCCCCCCAATGCCAATTTTTCTTTGCCAGCCTGGAGCAGCTCATCAATCAAATGCTTGACCAGTCAGAACCCCACATAAATGTGCGAGGTCAGCTGGACCCTTACACAACCAGGCGTGTCCCCATAAACTGTTTTACAGAGAAGCACTGGCTTTATGTCAAAGAGCAGACCGGAGAGCAGCCCGGAGAGCAGACCGGACGGCAGACCGGAGAGCAGACCGGACGGCAGACCGGACGGCAGACCGGAGAGCAGACCGGAGCGCAGACCGGAGAGCAGACCGGACGGCAGACCGGACGGCAGACCGGACGGCAGACCGGAGAGCAGACCAGAGCGCAGACCGGAGAGCAGGCCGGAGAGTAGGCCGGAGAGCAGACCGGACAGCACACCAGACAGCAGACCGGAGCCGGTCTGTGTGTGACAGTGCAGAGCCATCTCACCCTCAGTACTGTAAAGACTAATTCTGCTAAATGTTTGTATGTATAATGGAATGTAAAACACAAGTGTAGGATTTGCTGTTGTAATCGCAAATTTATCTAATTTTATGCAAACATATGTGGCAGCGTAGAGACAGGCCCAACTGATAAAAGGTATGATTTTTAAAGCATAAATTGGTGCAGACAACCTCTTACTGTAGTGTGAAAAATGTGATTGTATTGCATTAATAAAGGTGTACCACTCTTACAATGTATTTTTTTTATCTAAAGGATTAAAGTGTAATTAAAATGTCATTAAAATGTTTGCTTTCCTGTCCTTTTCACAGTGCCTCTCTAACACTTGGAAATTTGTCCCCCAAAAGCAGCGAGGCACTTGGGAGATTGTAAAATCCTCTCTTTTTAATAAGAGTGGACAAGAGGGCATGGAACCCACTGTTGATTTGAGATGTGTGTGGAAGACAGAAATCCCCCCCCCATAGGTCGTCAAGGTGAAGGTGAAGGTCATGAGAGCAGCAGAGCAAGACTCACCGTTGGTTGCATAACGTACTGTTGGTGAGGCATCCATGACGTGCTCTGGACCTGCAGGGGACAACAGGACTTTAGTATAGGCCCAGCCCCACACGTACGGAAAGGGGACTGTGGTGTCAATCTCTCTAATGAGCTCTAGGGTCTTATCACCTTTGTCATTGCCGCTCACTACACGCCGTATGGACTTGACGGTCCAGGTGAACAGCCTGTCAGCAGAGCTGCCGAAGGCAGAACCAGAGAATTCAGAACAACGGTGCTGCGCAGAGACAGCGCCACCTACAGGCTGGTGATGTACTAGCCTCCATCCCTGCATTAACGTCCTCTGCTGACCGCTCCTCTTTTGTCCTCTAAAGTGGCATGTACGTCTGTAACGCTGCTGGTTATTTTCATGTGACTCTGTACCGGTCACCTGGGCTGGCTGTGCCGTATGCCCGTGGGCGAGCTGAAGGGAGGACCTCTGCTCGCCTGTCTGTCACTACAGCCCAACATCACAGGGAACAGCACAAATGCAGAACGTCCTGGGGATTAATATTCCCCAAAGCCATAGCATTGTTTTTTTTTTTTTTTTTGCTAAATCAATTTAGCAGGCATTTGGAGAGAGGATTATTAGGCACTCTGTAGCCATCTTGAGACCTTCTCCACACTTTTCATCTCTTCTTCTGAAAGTCAAGCAGAACTTCAAGAAGGTGGACTTAAAGAACAGCAAGCCCAGGTGTCTAGTTGTGCCAGTCAAGAAATGCTTCCCTGACCTCTTCAAAGAATGAGACAGAGTAATAAATCTGGAAAAATAAATGTGGAGAAAAAAATATCACAATTACACTGACAAATTCAAATGTAATCTTGGAGGGGAAATAATTTAAAGGTAATGGCTTGAATGTCATTAAGGACTCTGTCCCAGGCCAACAGGGGGGCCGCTGTGTAGAAGCTCAATGTGTGAAGCCCCAGACTCCTGTTGGGTTTAACCTGAACATGGGCTCCTCGTGCTGCTCATTACAACTGTGTAACCATAGCGATGGCGTGCACTCCTCTCGTGTATCACGTTAGCGGTTTCTCACCACCGCTCCTTTGCTTTGGATTTATTTTGCTGGTTTAGCAGAATCTTGTCCCTGCACCTCCCACTCAGAAACGAGGCCCCGCCCTACGCCTTCGCCAGTCGTCCCCCCGCCGTGTCGTAGTTTCAGTCTCGTCACCCACCTGATACGTCGAAACAGGAGAAGCAGCAATGAATGGTGTGATGGACGTTTGGGCGATCATCCGGTTTGCGGCGATGCCGTAGGGCGAGGAGTAGAACCTGGGCGAGGGGTGACAGAAAGCTGTCAGCAAGGATGATGAAAAAGGGTCCTGTCAGAGCTGACCACCTGCGTTCACACCGGCCCGAGGCCAACTCGCTGGTGGTGACGCGGTGACACACCCGTACAGCTGCTCCAGCACGCCTAAACTGCGACTCCCTGTCTGTGATGTGCCCTCTGCCTCCAACTCTACCACAGAACCAATGCGGTCAGGACCCACAGTCATCTAGCCAAGGCCTTCTTAAAAAGACTCACTGCCTGATTAAACCTAATGCAGAAAAACACCCTCTGTTTTACAAAACGTCATAAGAGCTTCACTTACCTCATGCACAGCCAGACAGGGCCGATGGTGAGAGATACAAGCTACACTTTGGCCCTAGAAGAATATCCTGCATGTTCTTGTGGAATACACAACACGGGAACAAAGTACCAACTTCTTACTTATAAGTATTTCAGCCTGTATGGTCTTCTGAAGAACAGAGGCATGGCTCTGCCTTTGGCTTTATAAGCATTCTGTGCTGCTCACCCAAAACAACACAGTTTAGAGACAGTGTACACCCCCTGGCCTTATAAGTATTCCAGCCTTCACTATGTTTTGAAGAACACAGTTCAGCGGTGTGTACACCCACTAGTCTCATAAGTATTCTGAACTACATGGCCTTTGGAAAACATGGTTCTGTAGGGCTGGTCTGTGCTGCATCCTGCATCTCGCATATTAACTTGCACTTTATTATCAGGCTTGAGAGACACTTCGGCTGCTTCAGGGTGATCCATCGGTGCCCTGCTGCTCGAAAGGATCTTGAAAGACATTTATCTGTGACAGAACATGCTTGGAAACCCATGACAAGATGTCATTTTTGATCCTGCGCACACAAAAGACGCGCGCATTTGAATTCCCGACTTGCTGCTGATAAGGTTTAGCAGTGAAAGTGCCGTCCTTCAGTCCTGAGATGCGTATCGCCGCTGTTTGCTGCTGTGCATGAGGTGAGCGGGTCGGACACACTGCAGGTCCTGTGCAGGGATATCGCCCGACATCGGTATTTCTGTGACTGAGAAGGGGGTAGGTGGGGCGCCCTGACTGAGCTGACTCCTGACTGTGAGCTGACTCCAGACTGTGAGCTGACTCCTGTGAGCTGACTCCTGACTGTGAGCTGGCTGCTGTGAGCTCACTGCTGACTGTGAGCTGACTCCAGACTGTGAGCTGACTCCTGTGAGCTGACTCCAGACTGTGAGCTGACTCCTGTGAGCTGACTCCTGACTGTGAGCTGGCTGCTGTGAGCTGACTCCTGACTGTGAGCTGACTGCTGTGAGCTGACTCCTGACTGTGAGCTGACTGCTGACTGTGAGCTGACTACTGACTGTGAGCTGGCTGCTGTGAGCTGACTGCTGACTGTGAGCTGACTGCTGTGAGCTGACTGCTGTGAGCTGACTGCTGACTGTGAGCTGACTCCAGACTGTGAGCTGACTGCTGTGAGCTGACTCTTACCCATTCTGCATGGCGGCCGGATCGTACGTCACAGCCATCCCAGTCTGCAAAAAAAACAAAAAAAAAAAACAAACATGAATCACACTCTGTGTAAATAAAACGGCTCTGCTTATTACAGACAGGCTAAACTGTGAAGTAACCACACAGCTGTCTTCCATGATACACACAAAACATACACACAAGACTTACTGAAAAAGTTGATTGTCTTTTGGAATAAAAATGACCAACAATATGTCATCTTCTTCTAAATACTCCTTCACTACGTAACAAACTTTGGACGTGACTTGTGTAGTGTAAAATTATTTACATGTACTTTTCTCCTTGGAGAACAGAATGAGTTCAAGAAAATGTGTGTAGAAGAGAAGCTTTTAGCTGTGACGTGTGAGGCATGGCCTTGTGGTCAAACAGTTCTGTTCTGGGCTTCCTTGAGGAGAATTATGGTCCACACACGAGCAAACGGGCAAAGCAGCCATGTTGGCAGTCAATGTTTGGCAGTGGTGGGCACTACACGACAATGTGGTACTGTGTGAAATGAGGACACTTAGCTCCATGCTCTGTGAACTTGGGCTGACCTGAGATCAGTGCAACTGATCCAGGAAGCAGGAGTCTCATGACACCTCACCATGCTTGAGCCAATGTTCACTTCCACCTAGTAATTTTGGGATGTTAAACACAATTGGAGTCACGCTCAAAGGCCGACTGTGTGAATGACTGGCTAAGAGAGGGTAGGTCCTGTAGAAAGGAAAGCCTGTTCAGCAATCATCTGTCCTACAAAGGTGGACTGTTTGACCAGTCAACAGATATGCAACAAATACCATGAAAGTGAATGAAAAAATTCATAACCCAGTGCAAACTGCTTAGAAAAAAAAGACAGACTGCTCTTCCAATCAATGGTCTTGTTCAAGGGCATGTGATCAGCGGTGAGCCAAAGGGAGCAGCCTGGCATGGGTGGGCACATTTTGGTTGGTGCTGAGCCAGAGGAGGAAACGCCTAGCATGCAGCAGGTATCAGGACCTCTTTGGGTTCAATTCAGGAGAAACATCTGATGGGCAAGAATGAATACAAAAGACCAAAGGGGCCGGTAGTTTATGGGAAGAGTGCCAAGTGTGGCACGTTCAGGGGATACACAGGAGCCACCCTGGGAGCCGCTGGCATCCCGCAACAAACAGGAACTTCCCACACAGCGACATGTGGCTTTACCAAGCAGCCTCAGTGCCCTCACTGAGCTGGGGAGAGGGGGGCGCAGGGCCGGGCCTGTGGCCCTCAGGCGCTGCTGATTTACAAATGCAAAGTCTGGCCCCTCCTTCATCACAGAGCCAAATATAATGGCTGTTTCAGCTCTGGGAGCGGCACCATATTACAGTCCGTGTTATCTAAGTGCTGGAGGGTGATGGCATTCAGAAAATAAAAACAAGTGACAGAGTAAACAGCAGGAAGAGCACGTCCCGCACGAAGCACACACAGGTACAGTTTCTGCCTCTCCACCTGCAGCCGTGGGTTGAGGACACACTTGGCTGATCAGACTCCTCTTGCATGTCACACCTGCGTGCGGAGGCTCGCCCTCATCTGTGGCAGGGCCGGGGTGTCCGAAGGTTCACAACCAGACGTTTTACTAAGCAGAAATGCAGCTTCATAACATCACAGTCAGGGTAAAAATGTAACCGAGCTTATAGGAGGACAGGAGCACAGAGATGCAGTCCCTCTATGGATGAGAACTGCTGCCATTTGCATAATAATCCATATTAAGAACAGCAGTAAGAACATTGCTATGGGGCAGAGTGGACCCAGGTGCTCCAGCCTCGCTCACACTGGGGCAGAGTGGACCCAGGTGCTCCAGCCTCGCTCA
>JABJVR010007505.1:8971-22069 GCA_025773905.1 Chitala chitala | reverse complement strand
GTGCTGAATGTCAGTACGGCGTAACTCCTGTTCTGTAGTGTGCTGCATGTCAGTACTGCATACCTCCTGTTCTGTAGCGTGCTGCATGTCAGTGTCCTGTCCTTGTTCCCAGGAATACACTAACATTGCTGCATCTCTTCCAGGAAACTGTGAAACTCAGGCTTTTAGGCGAGACTTTTGACATGACACGGAAAATTCTAAACAGGACCCAGAAATTACATTTACACCAGACAGCCCCCCCCCCACTCCTGTGCTGGGAGCTCGTACTGGGAGATGAGATCATACTCAAGCTGGTGTCTGAAACTGAACACTAAAATGTCTGTAAGTGCTACAGACATCATCTCATCTCCTCACAACTGTAACCCCCAACAAACACAAGCTCCCCCCAGATACACAGCATGGCTAATGTGTCCATTTGTGTAAGTTAGGTGAGGTGTGTGTGTGTTGGTATGTGTTTGACTGAGGAACACACTGTATATGTGGTGCTGGCATTTCCTGTGTATATGTGTGTGAGTGTATGTGTGAGTTCTTCTCATAACACCTCCCACGCTGGTTATTCTCCAGCACAGTGCGTCTCATAAAACACACTGAGGAAACACACACACACACACACACACACACACACACACACACACACAGAGGCTAGCACAATACAAGTGCACCTGGCATAGGGGTTGTATGATTACACCAAGGCTGACATTAAACAGCAAGGTTTAGCATGCAAGCTAATCAGCGACTGCATCTCTGTCTGAAGAGCCATTCTGCCATTTCAGCAATGAGTGACTAAGAGCAGGAAGTGGGTGAGGTGTCCTTGACTTTGGGAGCACTGCAGATTTCTCTGCCTAATAAACTTCAACCCCCTGATTCGCACCACAGGAAGGTAATTACCTCACTGCCTGCTTTTAAACTCAAAGGCAGCAAAAGTGTTGGGATATATGGACAGGCTGCTCATTTACACGTCTTTATAGCAGAGCTTTACCAGAAATACCCTATCGTACAAATTGCAGACATGAATTAAAACAGGCTAAACTACAACGTCTTAATCTATGCAAGACAGAAACAGGAGAATTCACTGATGTAACTAGACAGCAATGGCATGTGGTTTAAATGCAGTTTTGCCTTACAGTGCTATTAAAATGGAAATGGGTGAAAATGCTGCTGAATCATGGCTACTGAGCTGCTTCTCCATTGGCCAAGAATCCCTCGTTTGACCGGCACCTTCATGGCTGTTCATCCGTCTCTCCAACAAGCACACGAAGTCAACATGCCCACAGGACTACAACAATTTTTCTTTTAATAAACAGTCATTAATTAAATAACTAAAAAGAATTACACCCCACTGAACTGCTACATCAGGTACGTGGGGCTAGAAAGGTGCAATGCCAGTGGTGTGTACTGCTTACGGGGGGCAGCTTTTCAGGTGGTCACTGCCAAATGCCACCTTATCTAACTTCTGTTTCTGCCTTTACACTGTAGGAACAGCTAACTGACCTACTTTCATTAGCAGAGCCCTGAAAAGATAATGGACATTTACAACAAACTGTGATGATTGCTTGGAGCGATACTGGCAAGGGTGCAGGTTCGGATCAGGTCAGTTCAGGAGGTCGCTCAGGACCAAAGCTGCACTAATCATGTTTTCCAGCGTGGCCTGTCGACGGAGCGGACGCAGCTTCAGAATCTGCCTATTTGCCAGTGAACACGCCGAGGGCCTCTGATGAGTTGCCTGCTGCCACCTGAGGCCGAGGTGTGCAGCGGCTGAGCCGTTACAGGCTTCATGCTGACTTTGAATGGAGTGTAAATCCAGTTTCACCACTTCCATCCTGCCTCCAGTGGTATCCATGCCGACGCACTTACAGCTGCAGGGTGCCAAACAACATACGCCCGTGTTACAAGCCAAGCAGTTAAGTCACATAGTATTGCATGCAGGTGTTTCCAAGAGTATTTATTAAAATCATTCATTTTAAATTATGTGTAATACTAATTCATTATGTGTTGCTAATATTTCATATGGGACCAAATCAATAAAACATTTAATCATTTTGACAGCTTTCACACACTCAATAGACTTTGACAATGCATAGGAGTTTAACAGAATTTAAAACTCTGAGCCAAAATGTTTATATAACATGATTTAAATAATGGAATTCATTTATTCAAGAGCTAGACCGCAGGTAATTAATTATGAACCTGGGGATGAACCATTAGGCAATGGAGGTTGGCAGTGGAAACGGACAATCTAATATCAGAATCATACACAGCCAACCAATCCCTGTCTGTGTTTCATTAGCATACAGGCCTGTGACTGGCTCCCACTGCAGACTTTCAAACATGCTGCTTAGGGACACCTGTCAATTCTACTGTTGGCATAGAAACAGTGGCCTCATCGACCGGTCCACATGCCTGCAGAGAACCTGCTGACCCTTGGGTAGACACAAACTGGGCAGTAACAATGGAAAAGGAGTCTTATGCCTCACTGTTTAAAAACATCTTACCATTAATACCAGTGTACTGTCCTAACATCAAGGCTGGGCAACAGAACAGTACTGATCTAAAGCAGGCAGAGCTCTGGCTGTTCCAACTGGAACGGATAAGCAAGTTATCTCCATGTTATTTAATGACACTTTTCTGTAGGCTTTTTCTTTTTAACTTGGCAGCAACCAAAGTGGACAGATTTTGCCAAACCAACATTTCACTCCTGATCTTGATTTTAATGGTCATAAAAGCCTCTCCGAGCTCGCGGCCCCCAATTCAGGAAGCTAAAAAAAAAAAAAAATCCCACAGTGAATAATAAATGCCTATGTGTGTAAACAAAGTTTAAAGTCGAACATTTATTGTTTAAAATATTCAATTACTCAGTATGTCCCGTTGCTTAGCATTCTGTCTTCAACAGAAAAAAGCTTTTCACAATGATTGAGAGACCTCAGCGGTGAAAAGAACAAAGCGTTACAAATCCAGATTACTGTCTGCTGGCATGGAAAGATAATAATGGCTAAGTGTTCAGGGGACTTGATCCTTTTCAGAAACCTATCTGATTAACAGACATCTTAATAGTGAAACAGAAGGGGGGGGGTCACACAGTGGAGAGTTTCATCTCAGAGAAGAAATTCCATTAAGATTCAGGTTCTCAGAATACATTTAAAATGTTCATGAATGCATTATGAAACATAGAGGGGGGAAAAAGAAATTATTATTACAGATTGCTCCTACAGCAAACCGCGTGACAAAGGCATGCACCAAAGCATCGACTAGCACAGCACATCCGGGGAAGAATTCAAACGGTATCTTCCTTATCTTGATAAGCGTTTTTAATTGCGCTCATCTGATGCGACACCTGACCTTCATAGTGGTCACAAACTGCAGTCGGTTATGTAAGACCAAACGCACCCAGGACCAAACGCACCAAACGCACCTAGTCCAAACGCACCAAGTCCAAACGCACCTAGTCCAAACGCACTTGGTGCACTTGCTTCCTCTAGGCAGGCTGGGAAGGTTGCAGAGACTCTGAGGAGAGGCATCTCCAGGCAGTCGTGGGAACATCTGGCTGCCTTTGATTAGCACACTCAGACACGCTGACCTAATTATACTCATGAGCCAGTGTCTGGCAGTCCTGTCCAAACCCTGATGTCTCTCAGAGCCTGGGCTGCGGTTGCATAGCTTACAGGGTAGAGGCGGCTCTGACAGGGATAGGAACGTGTCCACACTCTGCCCAACTGCTCCTGAGCGGGACCCGGTATCGTGGCAGAGCAGAGGCTGCCATTAGTCAGCGGGAACAGGGAAAACACGCTACTCACTGGTCTGGCGAGAGTGAAAAGACCTTAAAATGGTCACTGGCATTGACGTGCACAGCAAAAGGGAGAGCATCCTTGCAGAAAAGACCGACCATAAAGATCTTGATGAGATAAGCAGCCATCCTCAACAATCCCGACCTCAGGAATGTAATCATGACCAGCTGCTCCAGAGCCCAAAGGAATGCAGTCAGCGTGTGTAAAAGTGCAGGCCAAAGCTACAACTAACTCTGGGCTCAGCACACCAACACAGTCTCATTCTTAAAAGTCCTTAACCTGTGAGTAAACAGCTACAGTTAAAATTCACATTTTCCCAAGGGAACTCACTATGACCACAATCTTAAACTAACACGGAAATTAGCTCCCTGACACATGGATACAAACTCCAGAGTCAGGGGAACGCAGATCTGCGTTCCTGGCCCTATACAGCCTTCCCTCTGTCAAGGTCAGAGACAAAACAGAGGAAGAGAAGAACACAGAGTCAGGAAAGAAGCATCCTTCTGCTAGTATGGCATCTTCTAGCAGACCTGAGGATCTTATTCCACATGGTGACAAATCAATAACACATGAAACACACACTAGTTATAAAATATCACTCAAAGGGAAAAAAATTACCACAAATATAATTGTTAAATTCTTGTTCAAAAAAAAGCATAGAAAGACATTTTAAAAAATGTTAAATTGTTTTAGAGTCTTACCTGGAATGCCAGGTAGAGTTTTCAGATATTTCCCATTAAAATGCTGTATCACTACTTCACACTTTTCAGTGGATTCCATCCTAAGAGAAAGCAGAGAGGAGTCAGTACTAGCACCCTCTGCTGGAAGGAGGTCTTCACTGACACAATAGTTTGTTAAGGAGGAGCTGTGAAAAGCTGGACAGGTCCACTGTGTTGCACATTCAATGTACTGGTACAAACAAGGCAGTGGGTACAGCAGGAGGAGAGCACACAAGAAGGAGAGCACATGAGACTTCCACACTTCTCCTGTCCTGCTCCTCACCAACAAGTCTTGGGAGAAGGCCAACCCCCAGAACCCATCTTCTGTGAAGCATGTCTGCCTCACTTGGCACCACCAATTAGAGAAGCCCTCCCCAAAGACACACCTGGATACACCACATCAGGTGACAACATAGTGACAGGGTAGGTGGGGGAGAGAGGGAAGGGGGGGTTCTCCCAGAAATAACCGTTAATTAAATCTTGTTTTCTTGTCCAAATCAATTAGCCATCAGACTGCTGTAATGGAACAACAGATTAATGGAGTGTGATGGTGGAGCAGGGCTGTGGATTCTGAGCGGCGCCCGTGCAGCACGTCGGCGTGGAGCAGCCATAACGTTGGTGCCCACCCCACCCTCACAGCCTGTCATCCTCACTGCTGTCCCCCAGTGCACCACAGCAGCGTTAGCACTGACATTTCAATCCCATTTGTATTCCATCAAATCTGACTGCATGCCAGCCATTTAGAACGTCCCCTAATGAAAAGGCATGGGGGGGGGGGGTAAGCAGGTCTTACTGAGTGGACTGATGCTAAGATACTGCAAAAGGGTGGAGTGTATGGAAAGGGGGTAGGGGTTGTGTTTTTTATGTATATAATAAATATAAAATATTTATATATAATCATAATCCAGCTTCAAATAATAAAACAGACAAAAACATTTGTGACAAGTGCATGGGGTCCATGCCAGCTGTGCAGGCTGTGCAGAGGAACTGGGTCAGGAGCTGGTTATACCCGTCCTGGTGACGTGCTGGACCTGCGAGCGGGGGTCCGCGCGTACCTGGCAAAGCCGACCCCTCTGCTGGCCCCGCTGGCGTCCCGCAGTATCCGTGTGGAGATCACGTGGCCAAACGGCTTCAGCATGTTCTCCAGCTCCTGCTCGTCCATGGAGACGGGCAGGTTGGAGATGTACAGGTTCGTTGGGTCCTGCTCCTGTTGCTGTTTGGGGGGGACAGTCACAGAAGAGGATCTCAGGACGCATGTTGTCACCATGGCTACAACATCCCTGTGAGGCTGTGAGGATGACACCTGATTTCTTGCTGATGACTGAGGTCATCTGCACTCCAAACTACCTCCAATCAACCTGCAGTGCAGCTCCATTAAGACCTTCCCATGTACCTCTCTACAAGGACCGAGGGCACTACGGAATTCAGCACCACACACTAAATCTGGAAAACACGGCAGCTTTATGCATCTTCGTTCTTTTGCGTGGGCATTTGTACTGTGCTGGGACAAAGGGCTGTCATTAGGCGGGTGCCCCCCCCCGAGCTCCACGGCAGCTAATAAGCCCCCCTCCGGTATATTAGCATATATTAGTGGGGCTGTCCCGTGAGCCGCCACAGTGCCACACACCTATGCAACTACACTACAACACTGCCACATGGCTACACCGCCACGCTGCCACACGGCTACACGGCTACGTTGCCACGTTGCCACAGGGCTACACCGCTACGCTGCCATGCTGCCACACATGTCTCAGTTTCTCCATCCCCTGAAGCTTCTTAGCGTGTCCTGCATTTACATCCAGTTACCTGGTCTGCAGCTATATGTAAGGAAACACAACTTCATGTCTTTATACAGGTTGGTGCAGAGCCAGAGCAGTGTGCAGGTGCAGCAGTGTGTGGGTGCAGCAGTGTGCGGGTGCAGCAGTGTGCGGGTGCAGCAGGTACTGTGCCTGGGTGAGAGTGTGCAACATCCAGACTACAGGTGCATCACTGTACCCTCTCTCATTTCGGAACGCTGCCTGTTCTCTGGGTCGGATTATAGTGACTTCTCAGGGTTATCTGCATGGGTTCTTGGGATTTCATGAGTATCAGATATTTTAAGTGACAAAGGCTTCTCTGAGAAGGCTTCCTGTGCCCTGTTGCCTGCTCTCATACCAAAAAACTAGCACCACAGTTAAAACAGTAATTGCATATGGAGCCTGAGTGTTCCACAGCGTGCTCCTCTGTGTGCTCCTCTGCGTGTTCCTCTGTGTGCTCCTCTGCATATTCCTCTGTGTGCTCCTCTGCATATTCCTCTGTGTGCTCCTCTGCGTGTTCCTCTGTGTGCTCCTCTGTGTGCGTGCTCCTCTGCGTGCTCCTCTGCGTGTTCCTCTGCGTGCTCCTCTGCGTGCTCCTCTGCAGTCAGGCAGCAGTGTAAATGGGAGGGTTAAAGCAAGCCATGAGACATACTGAACCGTCATAAATCCTCCACAGGAGGAGCCCGTCCCATGAACGTACGAGTCTACAGAAAGCTGGCAGTGCCAACTGATGACCTTGTGCCAGGTGCAGCACTGCAGCATCTTTGTGCGATGCCATGTGCAGCAGGAAGGCAATGGGACACGACCCTACACCACACTGTGGCATACCGGGTCCATGGTGCTCCGCCTGGGGAAAAGGTAAAGCTGAGCAGGTGACTACCGTAGGGCTCCTGCTCTGGCCCCGATCACCTCTGGGACGTCGTGCTGTCCTGTTTCTCTGTGCTCAGGACAGCTGGGAGTGACTGGTGAGCCTACAGAATGCTGCACCTGTGAGTAAACAGCTCAATCCCTGCACAAACACACACCACAGACTGGACTGACATGCTACGGCAACGCGTAGCGGCACAGATGCTATAGCGGGAAGGTAAGAGAAGGAGAGGTAAGCCTCCCTCCTCATCACAAGCACACTTCGGCTCATAGTTTCAGAAGATGACCGACTGTTCTACTTGAGAAAGCAGACTGAAAGATCCTGTCATTCAGCGCGTCCTCCGATGTACCCTGTGCTCTAATCACACCCCCCTCTCCATCACACATCACCCCCCTCTCCATCACACATCTTCTCTGGAATGCAGAGGTAACCTGATGGTCCCACTCTACCAGCCCCCACCCCACAGATCACTCAGACACCACCTTCTGCGCCAGCCAGTACAATTATGTGCAAACTCAATGAAAGTATGAAACTGCCACCAATGGCTGCCAAGGGCAAGAGTGGTAGCAGAGTGAAAGGAAGTTGGGCCCAGAGAAGTACGGCACACATTTTAGCCAAATCCTGAAACACATTAAAGGGGGTGTTACGGTAATGCTGTGTGTCAAACTGAATCTCAATACCATAATGAAACACCTCCACAAGAAACATATAAAGCGAGGGATAAAATTAATTTCTGATGGAAATTTATTACATTTTTTGGTGCTCAGAACTTTTAATGAGCTCATTAGCAGATCAAAACAGAAACATTTCAAAAAGTCCCCCTGCTCCGGCATTCCCAACAGTGACGAGAGATGGATAAAGCGTGCCTGCCGATTCCAGCGGCTCGGCCCAACAACATCATTAGGGATTCTGTCCACTCGTTACCCGAGTGTAGAAAACAGCACAAATGCAATGGGACTGACCGACCCGCTCGGCAGTGGGAGAAGTCCACTCATCCTCTCCTGCCAAAATTAGCCTCCCAAGATCAGGACAAAAACACACATATAGACACAAAAGGCAGGCGCGGCACCATAGCAGGCCCTGAAGGACTTCCTGTGATGATGACAGAGCACCAGATGTGTTCTAAACAGCCAGACTGCTCATCTACGTACGACACTTAACACGACGTTTTTGCACTAGTGGTTCATTACAGGAAACAAAGTGATGCTATTAACGTGTAACGCTATTCCACATTACGCCTGTGGCATTTTTTCATTCATTATTAATGCTGCATAATTTTTCAGGGGTGGTGCCGCCGCAGGCCCACTCGGTTTGTCATCCGTGATCAGTGTAGTCTGCAGCTCTGGTTCACTTTGGGACACGCCTCATGTTCTTCCTGCAGCCACAGGAAGTTCCATTCACAGACAGCGTAAGGCAGGCTTGGTTTGAGCTGCTTGTTACTGTTCACAGAATTTTGCCTATCACTGATTCACAATAACAAAACATATATAGAATTAAATGCTTATATTGTTATAAAAATCCGCTTCAAAATAATCCAGCAGTCTTCACCATTTCAGCAGTCCAGCGTAATCTAACATCTGTTTCTCGCTATTGGTGTATTTTTAGCATATAATTGTCTTGAAATGTTATTAATGGGAGTATCTAGCTCCCAAAATGAAAACATTAATCAGCATATAGGAAACAAGCCATTACATAAAAAAAGATTTAAATAATAATGCAAATTTGCTGTATGTACACATAGTAGAGAGGGAATGGCTGTGACAGAAAGACCTGGTTGTCAGGACAGGAGTCTAATTAGCACCCCCAAGTGAGGGGCTCAGGTCTTTAGCTCAGTGGGCTAATCCTCTGAGACGTCTGTGGCTAAACGGGTTCCAACCTTGGCTGCATTGCTCCCACCGCATGCAGGCAAGAGCCCTCGTGCCTAACTGCATGACAAAATGGTGAGTGTTAAAGGTGCAAACTCCTGTCCAAAGTGGCCCTTTTTGTATGAACACAGAGAAACAGAGACAGTGGTCTCTGACACAGACGGACCTAACTCAGTGTGTGGTGTGGGCGATCACAAGACAGCCATACTTTTTTATCACTGTGTTCATGAAAATTACCACACTCACCACACTATGTAGAAACTAACAAATTATGGAGAAATCTTGGATAAAAGTGCATGGGGTTTTAAATCTCCCCCAAAACACAAACTGTTCTCTTAAGTCTAGAATACATCGGAAAATTTTCAGTTCTATCCACATTTCATGCAGTGGAATCACTGACCGCAATGTAAGTTTTAAAGCTATATTTATATAAAAGGCATAGAGCACTGCAGCAGCTGGTGTTGAGCGTGCTGGCCCTGGGTTCAGTGCATCCTGGTTACTGACCCTCACACCTGGAGGACAGACCTGTTGGCAGGAAGGAGCTAACTGTCATCACACAGTCTAGTCCTTTTAGTAACACTCCACAAGCAATTCACTCACCACGCTGCTGATCCTCAACGTCAACCCTGCAGCAAAAATCTGTGCCAGCCTAGACTCCGTCATGTTTGACCCCCATTTATGGACAAAAAAGACTGGCGCAGCCGTAATCACTAATCAGGAACAGCTGATGCAGGATGCTGGATCAGACAAGACACGCACAGAGAAGCCTAACGCACCATGATTGGCCAACAAAGCTCTCCGCCCTCCATTGTATCTGAAGCCTCCGCACCGACCTATCAAAACAACTCCTCCGTCAAGCTCCATTCCAGCAAAGGGTCAACATTGAGCTCAGCGTGTTGTGAAGGAAAACAGCCGTGCACCTGAACGCACCTGAAAGGACCGGAACACACCAAAGCCCTTTCTGCCTTTTTGCTTCTGTTCGTGGATGGACGTGCAGGTGCACGACACAACACAATCAAAAAAGGCACGTTAAAAATGAGGTCGGGTGCTGAACCTCAACACCAGTCGTAGCAGCATCTTATTCCCTGTTGGTTGCCCATTACTAAAAAAAATATTTATGGGCAAGACCATAAAATTTACAACACGTTATCTGCAGCACATTTTCAGAGTAGAGACATATTAAAGCACTATTGTTGTTTACAAGAACAAAGGGATCACATTACTGGTATTAGAGGTTTCCTCAGTTCTAAACACTTTATTCTTAGCTTTCCGGAGAGCTCAGGGTGGTTTGGCCAACAGCTGCAGAACCACGTCGAAATCAGGAACGAATTAAAACCAGTTCAGACAGGAACATTGTCCGACTGTTCTGAGCGATTTCACAATGCCAAGTTCTTCTAAGTTTGCTTCCTGTTTAATGCAGGATGAAATCTGTGTTCTGTAACAGACATTCGTTTGTCTAGCAGGTACATTCAGAGAAATACAGGATCAAACATCCTTGCGTTTTAGGCCTGTTTCCCTGCGTAAGGGTGCAAGGTGACCGTTACAGAATGGTCAGAGGTTGGAACACACCAATGGGAAAAAACCCAAATTAAGCACTGGCAAGATGGAGAAAACAAAAGTTTAAAAAAAGTAAAACTACGCAGCAGAAAAACTAAAAACATGGATCGGCAAAAAATGCTGTTATCTATTATTTTATTTAATAGCATGTTATTTGGTGAAACAGTAAAATGGCTTTCAGATGGATGGAAGGTGTTTACACACAAATGCATACACACACACACACGTGCATGCACAAATATACAAAGGAGTGCACACACACGCAGACTCACACGCATACACACACACTCCATACAATGCAGAGGAGTGTATCTGATCAACAATGTGAACCAAACAGGTAAAACAACGGGACATAAGCCGTGTACTGAAATGCCCGAATAATACATCGGTTGCCAAATGAGGTTTAAGGTATTTGCTTTGAAAAATATGTACTTTAACTTCATTACAACTTAACATTTTATGTATTGCACTGTTACACTGATGGTTCTTGACTGACTCCACTGTAATTTGACACACTAATGATTTGCTTCTGAATAGACTTTATCCCAAAAAGTGTGTCACATCATCTGGTGCCCAGCTGGGGGAGAGCCTGGCATTGTCATGGGTACCATGTGTAATTCTAAGTTTTGCTTTCAGTGAAAGTTTGTTTTTGTCACAACCTGCATTACAGAACACTGAATGGATCTGCAGAATAAAGGAGACAGGAAGGACAGGTCAAATTTTACACACTCTGATGGAGTTTTTTGCATGGAGCAGGTGCTGGATGAAAGATCCTCCAGTCTGTAAGCCATCAGACTGTCAGGTCTGTGAGCAGCAGGGACAGCCTGTGAGGAGCAGGGACAGCCTGTGAGCAGCAGAGACAGCCTGTGAGGAGTAGGGACAGCCTGTGAGCAGCAGGGACAGTCCGTGAGCAGCAGGGACAGCCTGTGAGCAGCACGGACAGTCCGTGAGCAGCAGGGACAGCCTGTGAGCAGCACGGACAGTCCGTGAGCAGCAGGGACAGCCTGTGAGCAGCAGGGACAGCCTGTGAGCAGCAGGACACTCAGGCTGTGCAGTCACACACAACATGAGGTACACACCAGTCAACATACTGTTTGGGAGCATCTTTAGCTCCTAGTCTCCCCTTGTTGTGTGTTCAGTTTCATTCCATGCAGATTTCTGGATACTGATCTATACAGCAAGGGGTTCTTTTCACCAATATAAACCAGGAGAGGCCAGCAGAGATCCGGTGATCCCCCCCTTCCCACAAAAAAAACCACGCAAGGCAACAAGAACATCACAGGGAGGCTGGCCAGCACATTCGTCAGGTGGTCTGGAAGTCCTGTGTAAAATCATGCCTCTATGGTGTGTAGTGGCCCCCACATGAAAGCCAGGGGGACCCAAGGGCACCCAAGGGCAGCCTGCTACACTGGCTGCTGGTACGAGCGCCTGCACAGGTAACTGCGGCAGACAGATGGAAGAGCAGTCATTCAGAACTGATGGTGTGGGGTGAAACACGCTTCACTCTGATTAAAGCGGCAGGTCGGTACTGCCAAAATCACGGACAAGTTTTCTCCTGTGTTACTATAGAGAAGTTTAAAAATATTTTGGTGCTGACTACAATGGTTCAGACCACACGTGGGGGAGCTCTGTTTCTCAGATCCTCGCTTCTATAATTAGAGCAGTCAGAGTCAAATGATGAAGCCTCATATGGAAAAGAAAGCAGGCACGGCCACGGGGACTTTCTGAGTGGCATCTGCTTGGGGGGGAGGGGCTGGAGGGTTATGAACAGAAAAGCAGCTGCTTCTGCAGCATATACATTATACACATAGGCAGAACCAACAAGAGCACATTAGTACGTGTGTAATAACCCTCTGCATTGTCAAACGTTATAGTAAAAAACATGCCATTACAACATGCTGTAATTAAAGTCCATTTTCAATACAGATTAGGTGCCAAACAGGGAAAGCTCTCCAGCCAGCAAGGCCCTGTGGCACGTGACAGGACATCCCATGAGGCTGTGCATGACAGCGTGTAGAACACCTGGAGAACCTGAGTGTGTTTGTTTCTGTGCTTCTTTGTTCCCGGAGAACCTGAGTGTGTTTGTTTCTGTGCTTCTTCATGCCTGGAGAACCTGAGTGTGTTTGTTTCTGTGCTTCTTTATGCCCGGAAAACCTGAGTGTGTTTGTTTCTGTGCTTCTTTATGCGTGTTTCTAGCTTCCTTTCCTTTATCAGGCTCTTTCTTTGTTACCAAAAGCAGCTAACTGAGCATGGTGTGATCCCCAGTACTGAGCGCTGTGTGATCCCCAGTACTGAGCGCTGTGTGATCCCCAGGACTGAGCGCTGTGTGATCCCCAGGACTGAGCGCGGTGTGATCCCCAGGACTGAGCGCGGTGTGATCCCCAGGACTGAGCGCTGTGTGATCCCCAGGACTGAGCGCTGTGTGATCCCCAGTACTGAGCGCTGTGTGATCCCCAGTTGCCGCTACTTCATTATGTTCCACCATAATGTTTCCTTTGGCTCGCCGCCATT
>JABJVR010007504.1:0-11460 GCA_025773905.1 Chitala chitala | reverse complement strand
AAATATGTGCTCTTTCTATTCGAGCATGCAACATATTATATTGTTAAACCGCAGTATAGGCTGTGCTTATGCACACCTACGTTCACACGAGCTCTGAGCGTGTATAACACACGGCACCTGTTATCTTTTTTTAGGTCAACGTACAACAGCATCGAAAGAAACAATAACACCGTATTAACCTTCTGGCAAATTTAAAGAAAGCGTACTGTAAAAGATTTAAAATACTTGCACGATTGGCATTTAAAACACACGATCTAAATCTAATTTTACAAATTATATATATATATATATATATATATATATATATATATATATACATGTATACTGATATATATATATACATGTATACTGATATATATATATACAGAACCCAAGTTTTTATAAAGTAATGGTCAAGGTCTAGGTCAGTTTATTTATATAGCATGTTTAACTACAACTCTGTTGTCCAAAGGGCTTCATAACTACAAACCTGAGAAAACAATAAGGAAACTAAAATGAAATAGCCTTGTTAAAATAACATTGAAGTTTAAAAGACATCGGACAAGATACCAACACTAACAAAGACAGGTCTACAGGAGCAAGGCTCAACTCTGCTATGACTATAACACACCATCTCACTATTCAATGGCAACGTTAAAAGCCTGAGAAAATAAAAATGTTCTCAAATGTGTTTTAAAACAAGGTAATGAAGGAGCTTATCCGATGTAGAGCAACTCATTCCACAGCTTCGGTACGACAGCTGAAAATGAACATTCATCTCTGCTTTTCAACCTGGTTTTAGGGACCGCCAACAGTAATTGTTTTTGTTAGACAAATGTATAAAAATCACTTGGGACACCGTTGAGATTCAGTAAGGTAGAGACTTCTATTCCTGCGCAAGAGAGTATCACAGATGGAAGTTTGGCAACACTCAAAATACAATCGCTTTGCATCGTTATTTTATGCTCTTTAGGGCGCTCATGCGTGCATAACAAGGCGTTCACAAAAATGCGTCTTACCAGGTTAACACAAACCAGAGCCTACAACGGATGAGTATTTCAGTGTGATAAATCTTTATAGTAGGCACTTACGACCAGGGAGGTCTCCCCTCCTGGCAGCCCTTTGTCTTCATCTTACACTTTGTAGTGTAAAAACAAACATATCCTTAGCATACCAGCAAGACCAGTCTCACTCCCTAATTCATGTTTTTGCAGTTGCACAAAGGTTTAACATTTCATTATTTTGATTTTCCAACAGTTTTCTTGACCAAAGTGAACATGTTGGTTTATGCACTTCTAACAGATTTGAAATGTAGCAGGGTGATTGATTGTGAAGTGCTTTAAAGGGTTTAAAGTAAAAATTTAAATTTAATTCTGAACCGAACTGGTAGCCAGTGAAGGTTGGGTGTCATTCATAATGGGTGTCAAGTTTGATATGGGGCTGCTAGAATTTGTATAATTTGCTAACCCCTCTCTAAACTCTCTCCTAGTGGATGTGGTTACCCGTTGCCCGCCTGGGCACCATCTGAGCAGGATGCCTTCATAGAGCGGCTGACTCCTAATGTATCCACTTGGACGAAGCTCCGCCAGAGGGACACCGAAGGCCAATGAGAGCAGCTTCAGCACCAGGAGCAAAGGAGGACTGAATTGTGTTATTTATATCATATTACTAGGAACAATCCAGCTCTCAATTAGTACCATTACTCTCTGTAATGTTAGCATGCCCAGGAGGGGCTGGGCAGCCAGTCAACCTTGGGCCCCCAGAGGTTTTTTTTCTCCATACTGTGGAGTTTTTGGTTCCTCTCCTCTGTTGTTGTCTGCCTTCATTCATTTGTATTAATTCTTCAATATCTGTAATTTCCTGTGTAAAGCCCTTTGAGGCACATTGTTGCAAAAGGCGCTATATAAAAATAAATTGAATTGAATTGATTTAAATAATAGCACTGAGAACTGACACCAGAATATGGAACAAGCAGTTTTAATTATTTTATATAATTAATAATATAAATATATTTTATATTTATATTATTTCCAAGAACAAATAAATACATTTTTCCTACATCATGTTTTTAAATTCAGAAATCATATCAGAAACAAAAGACAGACATGTACCTAAACATTCATTATGCATGTGTTATGTGACAGAAACACATCAAAGACAAATAAATTTCCTTCACACTCTACACACGTTGCATGTGTGAGCCAGTAAGTCTAGCTGTGGAACAGTTTACAGGGGAAACGACACTTATAGTCAGTACCACAATACAGAGCATCTGTCAGACGCCAATTAGAATAACACAAAACATGTTCATTGGCATAGAACACGGTCCAGCTGTGACTGTGCTCTTGGTCATACTTTCCATGGTCACTGATGAAAAGAAGACAGAGACATAACAATTATTAAACATCTTCATTAGCATCATATATATCATTTAAGTACAAAAAACTGGTTTTATAAACATCAACTAATTATTTTTTTAATAATGTATACTGACATTTATGCACTGTTAAGAGAAATTTCTGTTTGGGTTTAAAGTGATGTATTTTAATTTCTTGTAATTTGGGGTTAAACTATTTTTAAAAATAATAATTGTGCATATACTTGGAGACGACGGATCCATAGACCAGCTGATGGTCTTTAAGTACAGTTGTATTTTCTATGGTTTCAAAAAATGTTAAAATTTTTTTCACATTCACTAATTATTATTATTGTTATTATTATTATTATTACTACTACTACTAAAATATTTTATCAACACAGTACTTAGACCATGAAATCATAAAGAGTGAAAGTGAAAGGATTACTTACATTGTGTGTGTCCTATTTGTTACGGACAAACAAAATTACAGTGGCTGCTACAGTCAGCATGAAGAGCACTGCACACAGGGAGGACAGGTGTGGTAGCCAAACACAGGTCACATCACCTGAAATTACACCGCATTTTCAGGAAAGGCAGTTACTTTTGACAGACTAAGTAGAAGCAACATAAAAATATTCTCTGTGTGAATTTCTCTGGCTTATTTTTTTACACCATACATTGTTCATAGTCTGAATGCAGTCAATACTTTGGTTCTTGGTACAATAAAATAAAAGGTTATGTTCTGAGAAAAAGTTTATATCTGTTCACCAGAATTCTACATGCTTACAAAGAAAACAAACAGCTTGCCCAACACAGAATTTGACACGGCTGTTAATACACTGAAACATATACAAGTGTTTAAATATACGACACACATGAGAGAAGAAATATGATTTATCATCCTTACCGTACTGTAAGGTTAATACGTGTTTTCTGATTATGGTGGTGTTTTTGCGACTAATACATGTTACACTATGGACTCTTCTTTTCACAGAAAAAGAGTAGATGGACGACTGGACATAGATGTTATTGTTATCTAAACCTCCTCCTTTGCTGCCATCCACCACTGTTGTGAAACTCTCTCCTGACTGCACGTTCTCTTCTACAATCTCCCACTGAGGTCCTTGCCAGTCGTGGTCAACATCTCTCTGTTCACAGAGCACATGTGTCTGTCCTCCTGAGCCATGGCTTACAAACACACGAAGATCTGGGGACATCTGGGGGTCTGACACATTAAAGGAAAGGTTTTTTAGGTCAACACTAAATTACATTTTTTACATCAGTCACAGTCATGCATGGCTATGAAGATTTTTACTTTTTACTGCAGATTGTTTATATTCTATATTGTGTATAGGTATAAAAATGCCATAGTATATATTAAAGTTTAGTACAATATCTAGCTAATCAATGTACTGCACATTCTATTTTTGATAATGTATCTCTCATAACAAAGGTAACTATTATTTCTGGAACAAAGACTTGAGCTGAAAAAAATTGAAACCCTATATTTTTGCATTTGAATGTTATGCTGAACATTTTGAAACATCTAGGTAGGAATTATCTTGCCTATGCTACACATTTGATCAACAGTATACAAACATTTGGCCAAACTGTCCATTTGTTTAGGAAAAATTAACAATGCGCTGAAGCATTTCCCATAGTTGTTGTACTGGCCGTTTCAGCACGCTAATTACTTTGACGGCCATTTACTCAGTGGGTCGGTAACTCTAACGCGTGTTCCGGGAATGAAGAACAACTCATACGTTCAGCTTCTTTGTGGCTCCTTGAACGATTTATTTAAACAAATAGAAGAATAAAATAGCGAACGCAGAGTCCAACCGTGTTTGTCCGCTCCAATGCATCACAGGTTTCTCCCTTACATGTTTCACGTATGCATGCACTATGCACGTTAGCTTGTGCATATACGTGGTACACTTTCACGGTCACGTTATTACACGCTCACGATCACGCTTCACGATAACACGCTACACGATTAAAACCTTCTTTCGATCTAAGACCAGCACAGACCTCTAACGCACTGTATTGGTCTTTTATGAACCTATTCTACTTTGCACATGCGCTTTCCTACGGCAATATAACAAACACATCGTCTAACCACTAATGGCACACTAACAAGCAACACCCCACAATAAATAAGCTCCAAAATGGCTCTTGCAATTGTTGTCACAGTTCCTACACTTAAGTTCTTGTTCACTAAGCGGAAGTCATGTACAGTATGCACATTTTAAATTTTTATGACAGTAATTAATTAATTTGGAGCTTTTAGCATTCTTGGCATTCAGACACCGTAATGCCTGCATGCTTTGCACCAGAATATGTATAGACCAGGCGTGTAGTGATTTCACCTGTGCGCTGGTACTTCATGAAATGATGGACTAATACTAACAAATCTCATAACGAATACAAGACTCATAAACTGAAATTTTAATTTCTTTAAATGTTTATTTTCATTTTTGACACTGATTAGTCACTTCGTACTTTTCAATCACTTTTCAAGCCTATATGCACCTCTGCTTGAATTACATTCAATTCTGACTATTGTTATGGGTTTTTTCTTTCATCTCACTTAAGTGACTTTAAATATTTTTAAGTACCAGAATGATTATTGACAAATGTTGCTCAGTACACACACAATGGGCAAGTTCCTTAAATTAATTTCTCGGTTCTATTCACCGATGAAGACGTCACGTTGTGGTCCATTTGACTCCACGGGTCACAACAGAAAACTACACTTCTTACTCTACAAACATTTTTTATCTACAAACATGTCCCCATTTTTGCATGCATTTTATCACTTTTCTTACCTGTTATTGTCAGTACCGAGAGTGAGCCAACTGTGACCTTGTTACCCTCGTGCAACGCTGGAAAATACCGTCCCGAATCTCGAATCGTAACGTTGGAAATACTCAGGGACACAATGGAGGATTTATCAGGTAACGTTCCAGCATATCTGCCGAACTTTAAGCTGTAAGAGCTAAAGTAAGCCACGAGCTCTATCGCTCCACTTGACTTAACACGGTACCAGCTAACGCGCAAGTAACTGTTCGGATACGCATTGAAACGGTTCCGGATGGTCACGTTGTTCCCAGTTTTCCCAGAAACCACTGGAGCATCTGCCGCAACCATGGAAACATCTGAAAAATAGATAACTGCATAATAAATAAATAAAACATATTGATTTGTATAGCGACTGGATAAATAAGATTAAATCATTGAGATTTTACACGTGGTGTAGTAATTTCTATATATATATATTACTAAAAAATAGATAATTGTGTAAGAAAATTCAAATATAGCAGGCTGACCTGTAAATCGTTCAAAATTCATTGACTGATTTCAACGGAAAAACGTAAAATGCAAAATATTTAAATACTTTAAGGTATATTATTCAAGTATGACAACTTCTTTGCTACTAATATACAAGCATTGCTGAAAATAAACAACATCCTTAAGTATAATAATAATATGAATTATTATGAATCTCGTAAATTTAATATACTCACAATTGTTAAAAAAGATGACGAACGAAGCGATCCGAAATGAAATCATGCCGTGTAAAATGTTACACATTTACGCTAAAGCATATAAGCTGTCCCCAAACTCTTAAATAAAAGCAGATTTTTATTTACATTGCTCTTGAAGTTTTACACGGGCAGGTTTTTAGACCGCCAAAGTCAGCGTGTCTTCTTAGGGCAGCTGTTTCAGTAACACTGAAGAGCGTCGCATCATCTAAAATTTGCGATAAATAGCAACTTGTTTACAAAGTACAGTAAAGCCAGAAACGACCACCGTGTGCATCCTGAACCTCAGCGGCGCGACCTCTGTGTCTGTAACTGAATTATCAGTAAGTGGAAAGTGTTTCAGAACGAGAGCGGGCAGAATTCTGCGTATGAGTGTTTTCCGTTGGTTTGTTGTGGTAAATTGGTGTGAGGGGTTAGAATGTACCGCATTGAACCGCTCGTGTTCATGTCCTGCTCTCACAACTTTCTGGCCATAACGCTTATTCTGTGGTTACAGGCCGGAGGTTTCAATTTACCTGTGGTTTTTGCAGCCTTCTGCTTCTAAAATTGTTTCAATAACGAAACATTTATAAAGATAGATGCAAGTCACAGTATAATTTATAAAAGCTGTCCCCCTCTTATTTTCGCCAAACAACAGTGCCATCTAGAACCATTTTAAGCATCTTACATTGCACACGCCGTTTTCTCATTAAAACAGATTGGGTGTGATGGTAGAGAATACACGAAGAAAGCGTTTTGCATTATCTTTTGTAGTATATTATATTTTATTATATTATATTATATTATATTTTTGTGGAGTCGATTTTTATGGTCGGAAATTACTTTAAACGGTTCAGTGCGTAAAACTGAAGTTCTTGACGAAGTTACACATTTTTCGTCATAGCGATGCTTCCCGCTGTCTGGTTTAAGAACAACGTCATCGATGCTCAGACTGAACGCTGATCGCAGTCCGATGGTCCAGATGCGTTTTTATCGCAACGTATAGTTCAGTTTAAACTGGGAAGTGAAATAACTCATTAATTAAATCAAAGATACGACCAATGGGTATTTCTCTGATACCTTTGAAACCGAACTTCGGTGTTACTTTTAATTTTTCCCCATTTGGGTTTAAAATGAGGTTCGTTGTTATTGCGTGGATATACCGATCTCTAACCGTAGTGATAAGCAGATGTACCGAGTCACCCATTCATGCTCTACCCCCTGCAGCCGGCGTGCTGTACCTATCTACAGTAGACTTGAGACGTGCAGTCCGATAACTATGAAGAATCAAGCATGGTTTTGTTATGTATGTAATTTGGTATGTAATTTTATTGCCTTCATTTAACTTATTTTTGCACTTGCATATACTACATTTCGTTCCGTGCCTTATTTAATCTGACAAGGAAACGAATTAAACCTTTTAACATTTAACAGACCCGTACAATATAAGTTTGTTGGTGTGCTGAATTGTATTGTCTGACCTCGCTTTATTATGCACGTGTACTCATTCATTTTTAAGTCGCTTTGGACAAAAACGTGTGCTAAATGAATAAATGTAAATGTTAGAATGGCACATTTCTGCACGCGCTGTACAGGTGACTAGTAAATTACTGTGATAAACTAGTAACCAGGACCAATATACAGATAAACTAAGAATTTGCAAATAACTGATATAATTATTTTAATTGTAATTTTTAATAACGTAAAGTATCCTGTACCTGGATGACCGTAGGGTCAGGATTTCAATTCAGATGGAGCATTTCGGTAATTAAACACAGAATTTAAAAACAAAATCACTCTGTAAGTATAGCTTCATGAAATGTATCTCAATATAGTTGTATAGAGTCACGTAAGTTCATTTAGGTGGCGATTTTAAAAAATTGATGTTCCATAATGATAAAAGGCATAAGAATTACAGTTAAACTATTAATGTGGTGTTTTAGTTTATTCCTTTACAGTATTGCAACATCATTCGTAATGACAACCTTCGATTTTACAGAAAATAAATTGAGCTAATAATTTGTTTACTGTTGAAGTCAGTAATCGGATATCACTGAAAATATGACTAAGATACTTGCAACAATTAAATAAAACAAAAGCCCTAAAAACGCGCGAGCAGAAACGGATATCCTCGCGCGTGGGCCTATGTAGGAGAAACAATTTAGTTTAACCAAGAATTATTTCAATACATGTTGTTTTAAAAATGCATTTTCTTGAACTGTTGAATGTTATCTCACTAAAATACAATTTCAGCATTAATGGATATGATATAATTGTCATTCTGACGTGTAATTTTTCCTGAATCTGTCTGCTGCTCGTTTCCGTTTGTGCGCGAGATTAGTTACACTAAGCAGGTCTGGTCACAAGGACCTGCGTGAAGCTGGCCCCCCACCCCACGCAAATTTCGCGGAGATTTGCGCGGGGTGGGGGGCCAGCTTCATGTAGGTTACTCAAGGTATAGACAGCGTATTAAAGTAGCGATTTAATTATTTCAGTTATTTATATTTAAGTTCAGTATTTCGTTTTCGTACCCTGCACTTCTCAGATTCCCCCCACCAAAACGGATTAATTTCCAGAAACGCACGTAATAATAATAATAATAATAATAATAATAATAATAATAATAATAATAATAATAATAGATGTTTCGCCTTTTTTCGACGAAACCATAAACCATTTTAAAAATCCAGACAGACCGACACTTGTAACATAATATGCCGGACATTAAATTATTGACATTTACAAAAAATAAAAATAAAAAACGTTGGAAAACATTACTAAATAAAGGATCTTTGCACTGAAACTGGAAGAGCACAGATTTTACGACAATATACGGACAATTCTTAGGCCCTTGGCTAGGGCTTGAATTGCACCAAAATCAGCTATTCAACATCATCCTAAGCTGTTGCAGTAATAATAATAATAATAATAATAATAATAATAATAATAATAATAATAAAGCTGTATTTAAATACTGTCTTTCACAAACCCAAGGTAGCCTTTCAGAAATCAAAACTGGTTTGTAAATAATTTAAATACAAAATACAAAGTGAGAGAGCGGAGCATACTAAACAATATTTAACAGTGGTCAGAAGAGTAATGCAGATGGAAAAGACAAACAGCGTGAGTAAACACGCAATATGACATTCCAGAGTTTGGGAGATGTTCGTACAGAGAGATGTTCAGGGGCAGGTACTCTGCTCTGCTGTGAAGTGCGATCTAGTGGGGCAGTTGAACGTCTTTTCGAATGAGCCCATTCGAAAAACGCGATAAAAACTCCACAAAAATCACACTGTAAAGCCTTGACTGTAATGTTATATTGTTTACATACAAGGGTACGTATTACAAAAAAGTAGTCGTGCCTGAGCACCCAGAGCTGTAGTTATACACAGACGTATTTTATACGAATGTACTTCATTAGACATTAAATAAGAGATGCAGTGGTGATCTGTTGAAGGCAATTTTAATAGTAAATTGAGACACCAGTCTGGAGACAGAGTACAAACATGTTGTGGAGACCTTACAGAAACAAACACAGCCCCGATGTCCACATTAACATCACAGATACAATGTAGCTACAGTCATCCTCTGCCTTCTTGGCCAGATGCTGCCCTTACTGACGAACACAAGGCTGCACTTATTGAGAGGGTGACTCTGGTGGACAGACTCAGTCCTGCACAGACTCAGTGCTGGTCAGCCGGAGGCCTGCGCCAGTCAGCGGCCTGCAGTGACCAGTCAGGAGAAAATGACACTCTTGTATGACCTTTTCGAGGGAAAGTAAATGCGGGACAGAGTGTTTGTCTCAGGAAACCAGGAACAGGAAACCAGGAACTTTAACGACTTTGTACACAGAGACAACCAACGGCGCGAAGTGCAAGACATCATAAAATGTAAAATGTTTCCTAAAAGGGGCAGTCGGCTTGGTGAGTTTGATTTCGTGGCAACCGCTACAACATCATCCCAAACTGTGATGGAAATCACGTTTAATCAAAGTTCTTTGAACATGTCAAGGAGGTACGTTTTCTGTGCTGTTTTTGTTAATTTTCAGAATTATGGCATAAAGTATGTTTTATGTATTACTTGTGTGTGTTATAAACCTGATCATTTATTATACCGATTGTGTTAGTTGAGAACGTAGACTAACTTTGTTGGATTTATGGACAAATTGTACTTGAGAACGCGCTCTCGGAACGGACCTCGTTCGTATGTAGACTTACTGTATCAACAATTACCATGGTAACAACAGTACTTAGATACGTTTTCGTTTTGTTTTTTTTATCAGTAACTAAAGTGTTGATGTTAATGTCCTAAAGATAACGATAAAGATCAGGTGTGAGTTTGCTTTGTTAAGAAGGATAACCATCTAGTGTCAAAACATACTGCAACGTAAACGAATATAAAAAGTCTTTTTCTGGAATGGAAACATGCAGTCACCAGGTAAAGCGCCCCTTGGAACAAATGCAGAGCAGCAGCACCGAGCAAAAGCAGCGACTTCAGCAAAGACGAAATGCATTCCCCAAGATGGGATAAGGTTTCCATAAGATGCCCCAATAAGTGCAAAACATCTTTGAGTTTGGTCCTTGTTGATTCCTCCGGTTGTGTATTTTCCCACACATATTTTCGGTCGATGTAGCCTCCCTCCGGATTATCACAACATTTCTTCAAAGATAAGCGAGTTATAATAAAGTCGAGCAGCCAGGAAAAAAATGGTTCAACAGTAAGACGGAGCTGCAGAAGGGCCAGCAGAGAGAGGTAGGCAGAATCAGCCATACAGTGAAAACAGCTCTTCAGGTGTTTTATTGTTCGATCTGAAAGTAGAAAATTATAAATTATTTAAGAAAACAAATCTATCTATTTGGAGCATCCACGAAGTCAGATTTCACATACTTTAAATCGACATACATGTAAATAATTCACATGCTTCCAAATTCGCTACGTTCGTAACTTCTCAGACGTGAAAATACACAATGTCATTATCATATCACGTTTTAGCCAATAAAAGACTTCCAGGTCTGACGAACGTTGTCATATTTCGCTCCAGTTAATATATACTGTTAACCACCTTTTCACTGGATATATGTATACACTACAGTTTCACAAGAACCTCCTATAAATATTAGTAAAATTTCCTTCTTACCGTCAATGATTATGAAGATCACAACAGAAGCATATAAAAATACACAGAGCGCGTCCATCACACTAGTGGGCTTGTAAGATTTTTTTCACTGAAAAAACTTGCTGCGAGTGAAAATAGTTGCCAAAATACTTGTTCTCGACTTCAGAGCTTTTATGTGTTCGTTGCTCCAAAACCAGAAATGAAACCGAAACCGATTTTCCTGCTATCCCTATGGGACGCTATTGTTGAGTACCGATAGACATCGGCATGTTCCAGTCACAAACTCTCCAAACTCTTACACACACACACACGCACACACACATATTAAGATGTGGTTTCCGTGTGCTCTGAACCGTCTAATAATTCACAGGTATGCATGATTTTGGATGAGTTGCAAAAAACAAGTTGTTCTAAATGATTTTAACCTGCTGATTTCGAAAATGATATCCGTTTTTCTCTATAACGTAGGGTTTGCCTGATATTTT
>JABJVR010007503.1:0-11460 GCA_025773905.1 Chitala chitala | reverse complement strand
GTGGGTTTTCTCCAGGTGCTCCGGTTTCCTCCCACAGTCCAAAGACATGCAGGTTAGGTTGATTGGTGTGTGTGTGCGCGCGCCCTGCCCTGGGTGTCCTGTGCCCCATGTGCCCCGGGATGGGCTCCAGGCTTCCCCGCGACCCTCACCAGGAATAAGCGGTTAAGATAATGGATGGATGGATGTCTGTATGGGAACATATGACTTGTATCTCTGCAAGCATTTAAAGCACATTAATTTACCGAGGATGTTCGGCTACTGTCTGACATACTTAAGCTCGCTTTTTGGAAAAAGAGGCCATTTCATCATTTGATTACTTAATCTGTAGGCAGCTTTAATATGTTTGCAGTGCAGTAAAATGTAATGACGTGACCTGTTACTATGGCAGCACTGAGAAGGCCGCACCGTGGACCACGGGCAGGGCCCGCTCTGCCCCCCGGCTTAGCATGCGTCAGTGCTGCCGAGCGAGCGCTCCCGGATGCATTATTGATGCACTGAGGCAGACCCGCTCCCTAGAGCTGCACGCCTGGCATCGTGCCGCAGCCCGCTTGTCTTGGCTCATACATCGCTCGCTTAAGCCGCTCCCCGTCCGCTTCACAAAGGGCACAATCACGTTATGGTCCTTTAATTTCTTTTTAAAAATCCAGCCATCCATCCTGCCTTTAGTCTCATATCTTGGTTCACTAAGTGACATAACTAAAGAACTATAATTCATTATAGATTACAATGTTGTTGAAGCATTCCTGTGCATGTCACATTGCAGCAGCGCGGTAAGTCAGGGAAAAAACCAGGGGCCTGAAATGCACTCAAAAAAAGGGCATTTTCTTCCAGTTTTTTGGTTTCTGTGTATACATTTGTGCCAGATTTTATTCCTTTTTAGTTGGTGTGTGGGTTGGAAGAGCGTGATGTGAATACTATTCTTTGAAGCCAAATGCTATATGCTACAGTTTTAGCATCTGAAACTGTCTGCGTGTAGAATAATGGCAGTGAGAAAAGAAGCTAAGCTAAACCCTGTCAAAGTGTTCTTTAAAAGAGTGTTTGCCATGTAGCCTTATCAGTCAAGGTAGCAGCTGAGCATCTTCAGAGACTCTTGAGTAGTTTGTTCTTAACAGAATCGTTGAGATACTCTTCAGTAGCTTTTGCTTTCCTGTATGAAAAAGGAATCTTGTTTAGTTCAGTTTTTACTGTCTGTGTTTTTGTACTAGCGAGAGTCAGCCTGAATCTGGATTCAAGATGACAACGTCCTCTCGAGACAAGCCTCCCATTGTACATTAGAAGGAAAGAGAAATTACAAAGACAGAGTTATTTTTACAGATATTGGGGTTTCACAGTTCAGACTTTGCCCTCAAATTTGGTTTTCCTAAATTGACAAACTCATCTTCGTGGTACAGCACTACAGCTAGAGGTTTGGGTGATTACACCAAAAACATACTCTATATTCCCTGGGGAGACACACTTGAGACTATTTTGCCTCCAGGGGAAAATAGGTAACTACAGTCTGCAGGGGAAAAATAGGTCAGTTTTTCCTGACAGGGCTTATAAAATGTAAAAACAAAAAAATATTATTTCTGCTTGTATCGTCATGTTTACATTAAATTGTCTGTTACCGTTTATTTAACAACACCAAGATACGTTACAATGTTGATTTGTAATTATTTTATCATAAAATGTGGGCAATTCTTTCTACATAATTTCATGTTTGCTACAAATTTAAGAGCATATACTATCTGGAGTACTTCTGTTATATCACCGTGTTTATTTTTTTAAGTAAACACTTAAGACAGAAACAACTTATAGTGAACAGAGGCAAACACGAACATCTGCCATAGTAAGTAATTTAGTAACATGGACCTATTTGTGAAACATAAAATTTTAAAATTTAAACTTCTTTACAGTTATAAAAACAGTCAAGGACAAGCTGAAGAATCCTACTTTTTTGTTTCTGAATGTAGCAGAATATGTGGCTACAGCTGTCTGAAGAGCACTGAAGAGACGGCAGGCAGATCTGTGATTGTGACTGTCTACCTGCAGGATCCTTCAGCACTTCAACACCAGCCCTGAGGTCTACACGGTGGTCTTCACCTCAGGCTGCACGGCAGCCATTAAGCTGGTGGCGGAAGCCTTCCCCTGGGCCCCAGGTTCGGTCTTCTCTTACCTGACTGACAGCCACACCTCAGCGGTAGGCATCCGGGGCCTGGCATTGGCAGCAGGTAGTGAGGTCGTTCCCGTGGCGCCTGAGGACGTGGAGGGCAGAATGAAGGAGCCGCTGGATGCTAACAACAGAGACTCCCCAAATGCAGAAACACCACACCTGTTCTGCTACCCTGCCCAGAGCAACTTCTCCGGGAGGAAGTACCCCCTGTGGCACGTGCAGAGCATGCAGTCGGGTCAGCTGTATCCATCCTGCATACGGGGGGGGCGCTGGTTTGTGCTCCTGGACGCATCAGGCTTGGTGGGCTGCTCCCCCCTGGACCTGCAAGAGTGTCCCGTCGACTTCCTGCCTCTCTCTTTTTACAAGATGTTTGGATTCCCCACTGGAATAGGCGCTCTGCTCATCCGTAATGAAAGCGCCGGTGCGCTGAGGAAGGCCTACTTTGGGGGAGGGACGGCTGCTGCCTACTTGGCTGGACAGGACTACTACGTACCCAGGTCCTCCATCGACAGCAGGTACGCCTAACACCTTGTTCACGTTTGTGTCTTAGCATACTGCATATATCCTTTTCCATTAATTATTATGTCAGTCCACTTGTTCATGTTTAGTTAGCCATTGACTCGTGTGTATGAAACCATTTGGATATCTTTATGTAACACATTCACCGATCAGACAACGTTTCCTTTGTTTGTGACAGGGTGATTTCTCATCCACTTAGGATTACCTCATGTGTGCATATTAACACTTTGTTCAGTTACATATGTGCAGGCATCTCCATTTATGGAGGTAATGAAAATGTTTTATAAATCTAATTTCATATATACACTGTATCATACATGGTAGCGTGCACACTGTATGGCATAGTCACATATGTGTACACACACGCTGTTTTACACAACATACACTTGTGTGCACGCACACACATTAACACACACACACACATGCACAGTGCAGAAGAGAAGCAGATGGCTGAACCAAATGAGCATATGGTTTATACTGCATGGCCTCCCAGGATAGCGCAAAGCTGGTGTAACATCCTGCATTTCTGTTCATCTGAATTTCAGTAAAAAAGCATCCGTGAGATTTTATCCATTCCTACATCTGGATTTTTCACTAAAGGCTCCTCTTTGGTTTTGCTAAATTCTGTAGTCATATATTGTGTTTGTCAGTGTCACTCACACACTTTATTGCTATGTACACTGACCTTCTGATACACACACACACTCATACCTAACCCCTGTACACATTATTCCTTCCACATTTCAACCATATATACACTGACCTGTCTACATGTAGACCTGCATAAACCAAGTTATACGTAATGGTGCTTACTCTGTGTATGATCTCAGACACGTCACCTTTCCAGATGGTGTTTAAGTGCTTTTGGATTGTATTTGATAGAGATGTGACAGTGTATTTATCCTGATTGAGCTGCTTTTCACTAACGGTTTAGAAGGGTTGCTGACATTGGCGGGATGAGAGCTGTGTCTCTTTGCCCCTCAGTCCGTTAACATGTGTGACACGTGATCTTGATGCGTGACCACGCTCGCCACAGGTTTGAAGACGGCACCATCTCCTTCCTGGACATTGTGGCTGTTCATCATGGCTTCGAGGTTCTGCAGAGGCTCACAGGTGAACCTGGAAAAGAGTGCTGCTTGTGCTTTACATCTCAGTCCTAAATTAGTCTTTTGTGATGCAGTTCAAGGGTGAATTTGAGAAACTTTTAATTTCTCTAAAAGATTAATTTAGGCCAATTTACCGGTAATCCGTGGCATGTAAATCACTATGAAACAGGTGCAGGATAAAAATCACCTAAAGAATGTTACATATTAGGTCACAGTGATTATCTTTGGGACCTGCTTTAGATTCCTATTGGACAGTCTAATTGGATAGCCCTGGGCAGTCTTATACTGTCTCCTAATCTAATGAGTCAGGGAATCACTGGGCAGAATGCTGGTAGTTTTTATTCTGTGTCTGAGCAAATGCAGGGCTTTTTCCTTCACAGAGCAGCACAGAAGCAGAAGGTCTGTAGATTTACTGCCAGTCAGAACTCCTAACCCCATATCCCACCTGTATTGCAGCTCTGTATAAACCCCACAGTGGAAGTAAAGGAGTATATTCTGCATGGAAAGAATACGTGGGTCAGGACTGGTAATTTCCTTGGGTAGTCCTGTAGGTATGAATAAAAACTTAGTTTATGTACTATGTGGACAGAGACTTGCATTACTATGTGTGGCCCAATGTTTTCACAAGGATGGTTATTAATTGCACTGCAGCAATTCCCTAGTAATGTGAACACCTTCACTTACATGGCAATAAATGTTTCTGATTCTGATTCTGATGACGTACATTAACAGACAGTGTATGATCATGATAACAGTGTTGCACACTAGACGGCTGTACTAGATACTTGCCGTCTGCGGGGGCTGAAGAAGCGGAGCAGAAGCAGTACAGTTCAGCCAGCTGCCCGGAAGGGCCCCCGCTCTGAGGATATGGCCTGATTGAATAATCCTTTTACATTTATCCTTTGGACTCCTGTGGGATCAGCGGGGAGCAGGCCGGGGGGAGGGCTGAGCAGCCCAGGCAGTGTTGGAGCTGCAGAGCTGTAAGAGGAAGGTCCTTTACACCATCAGTGTGTGAGCACAAAAAAACGTGCTACCATGCTTTGTTTCCCAGGCAACGGAACACTGTTTGCTGTGGACTACGCCGACCCCAAAGGCTAAGCAAATATACCTGTTAGAAGAGAGAATGAATATAACTAATTCTCAGGCTGAGCTCTTCTGCGTTGTCACTGAGGTCATCAGTCTCTAGACAGGCCTGGGTAGCTCAGCTCCAGCACAGTACATTTACATCCCAGCCAAAGTCCAGTGCAGCTTGTAATGTATTATTGATGCAGTTCAGGTTCGATCCAGTACAATTCACTACAGGCCCACTACAGTACAGTCCCAGTAAGCCCACCCCCCCCCACTCCAATACTTCACCATCACAATATAACGCCACAGTTATCATTTATGTAATTTTTACGCCAGAATTATAGTGTCCTTTCCATATTTTTAATCAAGCATGACCCTAACCAGTGTAACAAATTAAAAGGATTTTGCGTTTCCAACAAGAGCAACAGAGTGAATTATTTAGGTTATACTGAATAATTTAATTAATTTAAATTACAGGAAGAATCCTCTGTATACACGATTCACATGTGGCGTTTTCTCAGAGCACGACAGTATATCATCAAGTCCAGTGACAACAGCTATTAAAATGCATTCACCTCTGAATTAATGTAAATGATATGTTTAACAGACACGCACTATCTAAAGCAGTTTCTGTGAATCATGTGTAACGGATATATGACAGCTGTTAAAATGCTGCTACGCAACTGACTCCATCAACACTGTCTACATGTGTTTTGAGAACAGAATAGAAGAGCCTCTTGATATTGAAGGACACCCCAGAAATGAATGAAATAAAGGAATTGAAAATAACTGAATTAAAAGCACTGAGTCACAGAATGGACGTGCTTGCATCATTTTGAGAGCGATGATCGAATGTTTGACTTGATTCACCCCACTGTACGTGAACGTGCTGAGGCCGTGCCGGTCTAATTGTGCTCCGATCAGCACGCTGCATGGGCAGGACTGAGCTCTGCAGGATGAAGGGAGGGGGGTGGGGACTTGAGCTCACGTTTGGCATCGGTCTCGGCGCACTGACTGACCGCTGATGTTCTTTCGTTTCACACGATGTAGATGAGCGGCACGCCTTTGCTGCGCTGTCGGTCTTCATTTCTATAGGCTGGTATCACGTCAGTCTCCCGTGACTGTACTGTGAGAACAAGTAACAAACAGGATTCTATAAAAATGTGTATTTTGTGTCTTTGTGTGTGGTGGTTGTGTGTGTGTGTGTGTGTGTGTGTGTGTGTGTGTGCGTGCGCGTGCACGCACATGTGTGTATTTCTGCATGTGTCCTTGGGGACTGGGTAACAAAAATATAAAAATTCCTGTATAATTATCGTAAACTGTGTCTGAGTATTTCTCATATGCACATTAATATTTTAGTAATGGTAAAATTGACTGTGGTTCCTAAATTACTTATTTGCTGTGCTCTTGAGCGTTACTTGATAACTTTATCCCCACACCACTTTTGTGTATATAACTACTCTTTTAGATGTGGACAAACTGGTCCCTAGGCAGCTCCTACCTTGTTTTCCTGAGTCAGTGTTAACAGTAAAATAATCATTAGGCCTGACCTTGTCCTTTTCCCCAAAGACTCTGTACAGGTATATTGTGTCCCCCTCAGTTGCCTTTGCCTCTTGTCTATCCATACACAGCAATACCTTAACACAATACCTTAATAATCCTTGTCGCTCTTGCTAAATTTACCTTACAGTGGAAATATCAATTTAAAGTGATATGGTGTAGAGCATATGTTTGAGTAAACACCTGTCTTAAAATATGTTGCATGTTTTTGTGCATCCTAAAATTTTGTTGTTCATTCCCATTTCCAAGAATTAATTACCTTTCCCTTCATGTCATCTGGTGACAACACAAGTTCTTCAGCTACTTTTGCATCTATTATACCTCCAGATTGTCTATCAGTATGTATAATTTATGTATAATTTGTGTATTATGCATAATTTATATGTATAATATATCTTGAGTGTAAAGAGTGAAGGTCCCAATACAGAACCTTGAGGCACTTCAACGATTAAATTGGTTCTGCTTAAGCTTATACCGGTTATAATATCATGTTGCGTTCTGTTTGGTACCCAGGTTTGTGTCCATACAAGTACATTACCTTGACATCCAGCTCTGAATTGTAAATTCAGGATTACTCTTTAAAGGGAAGACTAAGTAAGTCATACTGTAAGGTTTTATATTGTCAGCAGCAGAACACTTTAGAGATAAATACTAAGCCTTTTCAAAAGCCTTTCTGAATGCTTCTTAAAATATTAATATATGCCTTGCAACTTTTGACTGAATTTTTATGTACAGTAAAAGTAGGTTTTTTTTACACAATTTTTTTACTTTTTTTGTAGACAGTAGCTATGTACTTGTGCAAATATATATGTGCAAAGTGAGTAGTCTGAGTATATGTGACTAAGGTGTGTGGTGTGTCCACAGGAAACATGGAGCTTGTCCAGTTGCACACTTTTGGCCTGGCACGCTACACCTATATACTGCTGTCTTCCCTTCACCATGGCGGTGGCCAGCCAGTGGTAAAGATGTACTGCCACACAGAGTACCAGGATCCCAGTTCCCAGGGAGCTGTGCTGAACTTCAACCTGCTGGATGCCCAGGGTGCTGTGATTGGCTACTCTAAGGTGAGCTTAGTAGGCAGGCTCTGCGTGAAGATCTTGTGTGATCAGGTAAGCGGGAGGCGGTGCTTCTTTATTGCCTGTTGTCTTTACATCAGTGAAACTCTCAGGACGGATATTATCTTTTGACATTACCGCTGCACAGTGCTTTCTTGTCCTTGCAATTTCTCTGACAGGTTACACAAATGCATAACTGAATAGGAAAACAATCGATCAAACTTAAATACTTGTATATATTTAACATAAACATTTATAGTGGATATTTTCATTTTAATATTGTGTTAGTGTTTGCATGTCTTCATTGTTTATCGTTTTTGGAATGTGCAGTATATATTTCATATTTATGATTTTCATGTAATATTTTTTTAGCACATGCTCTTTGATACTTGTCCTGTATTGCAGTATGTGCCTGCTTCCTTATCCCCATGATATGATGCTTAAGTATAATGCATGATGATAGAATATAAATTACCTTAGATAAATATGACAGGAAACACACTGAAAAGCAAAACCATCTGTTACATCCTGTTTATTTACCCTTCATTAAGGTTTTTTTTTTTTTCCTTTGATTTTAACACTTGCATTTTTGCACCATTTTGTTTTAACACCATTCCATTTTTCCAGTTTAGGAAGTGGAGTTTTAGTACATATTTGTGCAGTGTAAAGGCAACGTCAACCCTGATTTTTTCAAATCCGTGAGTGGTGGAACTGCAGTTAGTTGTGTTTTTAAATATTTAGTTCTCTTGATTTTATTTTTATCTATCTTTCTTGAGGTGTGGTGGCCCCAGGACCCTTAACGTACGATGCAATCAATATTTAATGTTTAGCTTTGTAAACCGCTAATGCTAATAACAGTCAGATATACAAACTGAAATGCAGATAAGATAAGTGCAGTGTAGCAATTCAGTATGTGCCCACTTTGCCGCAGAGGAAATAGGGCTGTTGTTACATTGTGGCATCTAGTTGAGATCCACTCTTCTCTCTCGCAGGTGGAAAAGCTAGCCAGTCTTTTTAACATCCATCTGCGCACAGGCTGCTTCTGCAACACAGGTGCCTGTCAGAATTACCTGGGCATTAGTGACCAACAGGTGAAGAGTAACCTGCAGGTGAGATAGGATGAGTGAGGTGTCGCTCCATGTGGCTGGTGGATCACGAAGGGGGTGTCAGTACTCTGAGACATCAGTGCGAATGTTTAAGGTGGCAACACACGATTGTCATTTACGAGTTGTGCAGAGGTCAGATGACCAGTCACAGGACTACAGTTTTAAAGTTGCATAATAGGCATGTGACACGTGACCTATCACATCGTTATACATTCATGAGCATCGTCAATAGTAAAGTTACACAGGAGTCACATAACTGCAGTTAATGCCAATTTAAGGTTTCACGAGAATGACGTGGCAGGTGTTGTATGTGTCATGTCCAGGCTGGCCACATGTGTGGAGACGAGATGGACATGATTGATGGCCTGCCCACGGGCTCCGTGCGAGTCTCCTTCGGCTACATGTCCACCTTCCGGGACTGCCAGCAGCTGCTCCGGTTCATAGTAGATTGCTTTGTGGAAAAGCCCGTTAGGCTGGACCATGAGCGCTTGGAGAAGCTCTGCTCGGTTTCTGCTGATTCACCCTCCGCCCTAAAGCCTAGAAGCACCCCCAGGATGCTCGTCACCAACCCCCCCAGTGCTGAGGAGGTGCTGAACATGCCCTCTGAGGCTGTGGGCCCAGTCCTCACACCAGCAGTGGCCAGCAGTGAAAGAATTCTGAGGAACATTTTCCTGTACCCTGTTAAATCCTGCGCTGCAATGGAGGTACCGTGTCCATCAGTTCACCCACTGGAAAAGTCGCTCTATAGACAGAGTGGGGAAGTTAGCTGTCAGCAGCTCAGTGTGCACAGACCATGGGGGTGTCGCAGAGGCAGGTCTCTTGTGAAGGTGTGTTAGAGAAATGAGATAACATATAGGGAGAGGAGAGGTCTGGGCAAGATACAAAAGGTGTGAGGCCAGGGAGTGTGGAATTAGAAAGTGTAGGTAGGGAATTACTAAAGCGTGGCTGAGGGCGTTCTAATACCTTGGCTCTTAAGGAGCAACCACCGCAAGACAGGAGGCCTTGACCACCAAAGAGTCATCTCAGAAGTGACAGTTCCGAGCATTATTACAGGTCTGTGTTACAATCATGAGAAGGCAGCAGTACCCAAAATGCTTGGGGGTTAAGATTGTGCCCTTGGCCAGTTCATTGCATTTAATGTGCTCATTGAACAGTAAAGGCTGCATTCATATGCTCACTGAATGGTAAAAACTACCTGGAACTACCATTTACAGAGGGGATCTCAATAAAGTCAGCCATTCGTTCAAACGCCTACGACTTTATGACAGAACAACATTATGACATCTGAAAAACATATGGAAAAAAAAATCACTCTTTGGGTGAGTAAAGTATATACAGGACAAGTTTACTGTATATTTTTAACATGTTAAATTGAGGTAAGTGTCGAAAAAAATGTTTCTAACTTTAATGCAAATTTACCAATAAAATAATTGTTACCAATATGCCATAAAATAACACTGTAAAAAAACTGGAATATAATGCATATCTTTAACTGGATATGTGTTGTGACTGATGTCAGTTAATTATAGAGCAATCAATGAATAACTCTGGAAGGTTTTTAATACATATGAACATTTAACATGGCATCAGCCGAAGATATCACCTTAGCCCTTACTTAAGCTGTGATGCCAGTTATTCCCCCTAGTGTCCTGGCTGCCAAGTAACATAAATTACAACAAAGTGCTTTTTAAGCATGTTTCAGTAAAAAAAAACTTTGGAAATGTGCGAGACAAACCAGAGTAACAATGCAACAATAAAACAGGCAGTTTGAATGGGAGCGACGTTATGACATTTCTGTGACTTTATGACGCCTGCAATTTCTTCAGAAAAACGTGAAATTTTTGTTTCAAAATTGTTCAGGCCCAACTTTATCACGAACCCCACTGTGTTACACTAATGTGTTCACTGAATGGCAGGACTAGCTGGAGGTAACAGGTCTTTTTCTCAGTGCACTATTCCTCTGTACGTATTGACCACCTTCTTCTGAGAAATTTCATCTGACACAAACACAGGCAAAGACAGATGAGGAAAGTTCTCTATCCAGTGTGCTGACAGGGAGCACAAACTGAGTGACTTTTGACCAGTACTATCCAGTACTGTTTGGGGAAATAATTGTAAAAAAATTCTTGCAATGAAGAGAAAATCAGTTAATCATAATATACTATTACATTAGTAGACTAAGATGCCGTTCAAGCACCTTATAAGAAGCAGCAGTGTAGGTAGTTACTGAAGGTGAAATGTTGAACACTACTGTGAGCCTAATGTCGTTTCAGACCTATATGTGTAACCAATAGCAAAGAGCCACAGCACGCTATGCAAAACTAGTAATGCAACTCCAAAAATTAACCGCTGGCGTTGAACCTCATTCAACCGACATAACATTAACACCCTCTGTTGGCCAAAAGGGGTACTACACCAGGCCTTACCCCACAAGCCTTGCTGCGCTAACAAAAGTCAGAATATGCTGGTGTGCCTTGGCCCTCTGCTTTGTATAAAAAGCAGATGCAGCTGAGGGATGTCAGAGACAGCCTTTCTGTAATAGGGTGATTGACCTTCGTTTTAGTACTAGTGGTAACTTGACAATGTTAGTGTGTGACACTGTCAGAATATCACTTACCTTTGTTTAATGGTTTAGACATGTAGCCAGACACAGTTAAACCCATCTGATCACAAAATTAAGTATCATAAATCTGTATATATGCTGCTACAGGAATAAAGTGTTAAAGATGCAATCGGACAACTTTGTTACATGCAGCAATCTGAGAACATTATAATAACACGCATGTTGTATCCTACAATGCTATACACGTCCATCCAGCCATCCATCCATTATCTACCGCTTATCCGGGGCCGGGTCGCGGGGGCAGCAGTCTAAGAAGTGACCCCCAGACTTC
>JABJVR010007502.1:0-11460 GCA_025773905.1 Chitala chitala | reverse complement strand
GGGATGGGCTCCAGGTTTCCCCGCGACCCTCACCAGGAATAAGCGGTTAAGATAATGGATGGATGGATGGATGATTTAGGTCTTTATTCTTAAAACAAGTATACTGATCTTGATGTGTACACTTCCTTTCATCCATCTTCCATACTACTTATCCTGCTAGTCCTGGGTTCCCTGGAGTCTATCTCAGGGTACTTAGGGCACAAGGCGGGGGACACCTTGGATGGAGTGCCAACTCATTGCAGGGCACAGTGGCATGTGTATCTCATTAAAATACCATATCAATATTGTTTTAATTTGCTTAAAGAAAACCTTGTTTAAGGTGAAAAATCCACTTATAGGTAGTGTAAGGTTAGAGAACTGCTACTGTCAGATAAACAAATCAAATTTGTTTTCTTTGGAGCAGAGAGAATGAGAAGAGAACTGTGCACCCATTGAGGAAGAAAAAAAAAATAGTGGCAAATTGTACATGATGTCCAACAAAGACAGTGTCAACTCCCTGTCTTTTGCTAATTTAAAATAAAATATTTGAAATAAAGACATCTTTTAATAAACAAAGTTTATCCCAAAACTATGTGTATTTGGGAACCATATTATCTGTAGGAGTTACATGTGGGATGTTGTAGAACTAGAAGTTTGATTCACACCAGCTCCACCTCCCAAATCACTGGATTTAATGCATGTGCAGCTAGTGTCTTGGTGCCTGGTACCACAGGACACCTACAGAGCTGTTGTAGAGATCATGCCTTTCTGGGTCAGAGTTGTTTTGGCAACATGCAAAGGACTAACAGGATTTTGTAATATTTTTTCTCGTTGTTGTATAGCTCATACTTTATTAAAATCAAAAATAACTACTTATTACATAAAGCATAATATTATGAAGTCAGCAGTACCATTTCACACTACAAAAAACAACACAAATACAAATATCAGGTGCCTCACGTGTCCTCGTTGTCTTCTCTTCCCTTTATCACTACTTCCTTTGTAAACCTTTGGACCACTTGCCTCAGTTACCAACAACGACTTTTGTTTGCCTTGTTAGCTATGCCAGTAAAAACAGCATATCAGCATTTGAATTCAATTGAAAATCTGTTATTCATCACAGCATGGTCCAACTGCAAATGAATAGACCCCAAAGAAACCCACTACAAGCACACAATGTTCACATTGTCCTCATGACTTTGAATTGGCTAAGTCAAATGGTCTTCTTCCTGAGCAGTGTCAGTCTAATGCAGTAAGTACAGGTAATATATACAGCTTCAGAGCACACGTTAGCTAATGATTTATTATTAAACCTGGAGACTTCCACATCCTAGCCTGATGTTCTACCCATTGAGCCACCAGGCTGCTTTTTTGCTAATTGTGCCAGTAGAAAGATCCCAAACACCTGCCACCTCTCCCATTCCACCCAAAGACCTAATGGGAATACTTGCAGAACCTTTAGTTTGATGAACATACCTGTGGCTATAGGTACAGTACCTAACAAATTAAAAATAGCATTTTTTTAGGTCACTGTTTAAGAATCCAAAATTGATTGCACAGAAACTTAAATATTCTTAACTGTTTTTATTTCAGATTTACCATTGCTTGCTTTTACCAAGTCCTAAAGAAAATAGCATCATAACAAGTTTGGGCATATAAAGCATACAGGTCATCGTCGACTTAGGACTGATCGACTTTACGACCACAATTGTGATTGGTATGTCTGGTGAGCGTTGCCCAGCTGGGCGTACGAGCACAGGACAGTTTCTCCCAGCTCCCGGCAGCACCAGCAGTTCCACGGAAGCTCAAAGCTCAGTGTAAGCATAGACTCGATACAGAAATGGCCCCAAACATTGAACCATTAGCAAGAATTAAACTGATGGCACATGATGCGTTTCGTCCATATCGTGAAATGTATGAGGTGAAGGAGACACAAATAGTTCAGACAAAGCTCACCATGTTTATGAAAAAATACATTACCATTGTGAGCTGTTATGAGTGTTGCAATTATTACACCAATTGCAGTGTTTTTGCATTTTTTTTTTGCATTATTAGCCTAAATGTACTTTAGTATACAGTATTTGATTAAAACCTGATGAATGCAGCCCAAGCTGATGACATCAGCGATTATCATTACAGAGTTTAATATTTGTAAGGTAATTTTTGCAGAGACCGACTTATGGCTAAATCAAGTTATGACTGGTCAGTCGAAACCAATCGTGGTTGACCTGTAACTAATATATTACAGTCAGGCAGGTGGCATGGTGGCTCAGAGGCTAGGGCTCTTGTTACACATGTCTAAAGTTGTTAAATCTAATCTGACTTTTGGCATTGTGTGTGTGGACTTTGCATGATCTTCCTGTGCTTCGTAGGTTTCCGGCATCCAAAGTTATGCAGGTTAGATGATTTGGGAGTTGTGTGTGTGTGTGTGTGTGTGTGTGTGTGTGTGTGTGTGTGTGTGTGTGTGTGTGTGTGTGTGTGTGTGTGTGAGCCCTGAATTGCATTGGTACACTGTTCAAGGTTGCCTGGGTTAGACTCTAGGTCACCTGTGGCCCTGAAAAAGAATAAGCAGCTGGGTAAAGACTTAATGAGTGAACATATGTATGTTGGTATGAATGTATGTATGTAGTTTGGCAAGTGTACACTGCTTTGACTAAAGTTGTAAATTGAATGATTGCAAATTATAGTACAAACATGGTTCGCTTGTCCTTACAGTAAATCTTAAAATTGCCTTTAAGACTGTCAATGATGAGGATGTAGACAAGGTGCTTGAAGAAAGAGCAAAGGGGGATGTAGGAGGATGAGGATTTTGAGCAAGACAGAGAGAAGTACTAAGGCCTACTGAATGACTTCAATAGAAAAGACTGGAAGGCAAGATGTGTACTTATGGATGTAGGGTGCAGATGGTTTGCAGATGAGTTCCTCAAAAGGTCATATCCTATACTCAGCAGTACAGGGGATAGAAGAAGAAGAGCTATCCAAAACACCGTGAAGCATACAGAGAAAACCTCTACAATGCTCTGGATCAGTGGGATACTGCCACTAGCACAAAGCTGAGACTTAGTCATCCTCACCTCGGCTGGGTTAACTGCAAGAGGGTGTTGATGTTGCAAGACCTGAAAAATCCACTACTGCAGGAATCTATGCTTGGACTGATTCTGTTCTTACTATCATTGTTGTTTTGATGTAATATTATACTTCAGTCTAATATTATAACTATAAATCCAATGCCAATGACACTGAAATATACTTAAATAAATTATAATGCATACAATGACATTTTAGGTAGCTGATCAATGAGAATAAATCCCTGGTTAATATAAACCTTCTGTCAATACTGGTAAGACCCAGTCATGTTGTTTGGAGGCAGTGTTGTTGACGGGTTTTTTTTCATTATGGATAATAATACTGCATGTTTGTGTCTTGTGTTTAAATCAAGTGTCATAGATTCCAGCCTTTCATTCAATTCTCATATTGTGTGTTTCCAACAACCGAAACACATTACTAAAGAACAATTTTCCCTCTAACTGTCATACATGGGGGGTTTTCAGTATTATAGTACTCTCAAAGACTTAATTTTTCAAAGTAACGGCTAGCCACATGTGGCACCCAGGGAGCTAGCATTTGAGCATCTTGCTCAAGGACACACCTTGAGGGGGATTGGAGCCAAGAGGCTTCACTTGTCCCAGCCTGCTGTTCTACCCATTGAGCCACCAGGCCACATTATTAACAGCTTTTTAATTTATTGTGATTTTAACACTCCTAACAAAATTAAACATAGCAAAAATTTGGTGTAAAAAGCCAGTCATTTTTTGGATTTCAGGATAGATTATGAATTTTAAACAATTTGCAGCAAAACACAAATCCAGAAATTAAACAAAAGAGATCTGGTTGTGCATGTGATCTGAGGAATCCTTTGTTAAAGTGGTTCAGGCAGGCATTTATAAAGCACCTTCCTGGAAGCATATGAACACAAGCCTCACCTGGGGTGCGCACCATCTATGCTGGACACTGGACACAAAGCCTAGCATGGCACCAAGAGGATGTGCCACCCTTGGATCCCCAACGGATTTTGGTTTCTCTCCTCCATTATTGTCTGGGTTTAAGTGACAATCTATGTTTGTTCATTCAAGCTCCCTCTGCCTTGGGACATACTATGTTCAAAAGTGCTATATACAAATTATTTGAATTTAATTGAATGAGATGTAAATAATTTTTGTCTCACTGCTTTTTGAACCAGCTGACTCCATCCACAGCACTGAAAATAAGTTCCACACTGTAAACTACTGTATTGAGTCTCATGGGAATAAGTGGTACTACTCCTGTAACACAGACCTCTAGTCTAAATCGCTTAGAAATGGTAAATTTGGACTGATTACTTAGACAACACTGCTGGGGCAGTGCTGCACTGTACTGCACTTGTTGGTTTCCTGTTTACTGTTTTGATAAAAACAACATCCCATAAATATAATTGTATGTGCAATATGTGCAATATGCTATGCAATTTAATACAGCACACCTCATAAATAACAAACACCACCCTGTGTGTTCTATACCAAATCATAATCTAAAGGAAAAATTGCTATTGTTTTAAAGACCTGTGTTGACTTATGCAAGTAGACTACAAGAACAGTTCACAGCACATGGCCATTACCTCACGTTACAACCCGGTCTAGGGTCAGGATGCAACAGAACGGATGTGATGATTTGAGATATTATATAAACTGTGCAATTAAATACAGTGGTGGGAAGAGAGAATACCGTTTTCTCAAAGTATATTGTACCAGTGGTTTAATACATAAAGACAGTCCCAAATGTATTATCACACAGTTTCCTCAGAACTTACCGAAAAAAATATTGCCAAGGCTGCAATAGCACTTTGGTGCAAATGGTGTTTTATTAATGACAGTGCTTCACACCACATAGTCCTAATAATTAAATAAGTACTAAAAATAAGTAAATAAATATATGCCCTGCGGTGGGTTGGCGCCCCACCCTGGGTGTCCCCTGCCCTGCGCCCTATGTGCTCTGGGATGGGCTCCAGGCTTCCCCGCGACCCTCACCAGGACTAAGCGGTTAAGACAATGAATGAATGAAAAGTAAATTAACAAAAATATGTGTGTGAAAGCAGACACACGTTTAACTGCTATTTCTATGTGTGCACTCACAGCAGTAGCATAACTACAAAGAAAAAGGAAATGTGCATGTGCAGAAGGCGTGTTTCTGGCTGCTGTGCTCAGCGGCTCTCTCACACATTTATATACACACTGGGGAAGAAACGCATCAGGAGTGACCTAAAAAAAAAAACTGACCTAGTGAAATGTCTTGATTAAATGCAGAAACTGAAGCAGGAGACGTCTGTGCGCAGAGACCTTATTGAACAACAAGGAAAAATAACAAAAAACCAAACCTAACAACACTAAGACATAAAATACAAACTGCATGAAGAAAAACCAAGACATAGAAAAATGTGAACCAGGAACAGGAAAACAAATGGCAGATTATGTACAATCCAAAACCAGTTCACCACCAAGCAACGAAAACATGAGAACACTAAACCTATATAGTGAAGAAACAGGAGATAATAAATACCAGTGAACACACGTTCAAGCACAAACAAGGGAACAAGGAAATGAGACAGTGAAGCGAGGGGGCGTGGCCACACAACAAGCACCACTGAGACAAATCCTGACACACTAACTAGCCTATACAAAATTAACAGATCTGAAAATATTTAACACTTCTCTAATGCCCTTACACAAAACACACACACACACAGAAACAGGTTTTTAAAAATGAATGGCAGCCACTCCCTATACCCGGTCTTACGAATACTAATAACAAAATGAGCAACCTTAATGAAGCCAGCTATCTCAGGGTCAAGACAAACATGCGGGTGAAAATACATTAGCAGTACAAAACATATTTCAAAGCACAGTATAAAAACCGAGCTTCAAGCTGTGCATCGGCTTCTGACGCATCTTTTATTGAATGATGTTCGAAGTTCAGAAATGGAGCCAAACAAGATGATCAAAGAAATGATGCTGGATTTACTAAATGGAACGGAAGAGGATTTTGTGATTTAATAGAAAATGAAGGAAATAGAAACACTCATAACAGCTCACAATTAGATTGTACATGGTCATATGTCAAAGATATTAATGCACCTCCCATAATATTTATAAATTTCATCTCATTCTCTTAACTTCTTGTTCTTTTCAGGGCCACTGGTGGCCTGGAGTCTATCCCAGGCAGCCTGAGGTGTGAATCAAAGTACAACCTGGAAACGGCAACAATTTGCAAGCAATGGGCAAATTAGGTTATGCAATCCACCTACACAGCACATCTTTGGATTGTGGGAGGAAGCCAGAGTACTTGGAGAAAACACACACATGCGTAGGATGCAAAGTCCACCCACATGGTGCCTAGGCACACGTTCAAATCTATAAGCCTATAGATGTAAGGTTACCATGTGAATTAATAAGGTACCGTGCTGAACTTAATCGTCAGCAAAGGAGTTAAAAGTTTGGTATTGGTTATTGGCAGGGATGGCAACTAGTCAATTTACTTCTACCACTTTCCACTGTGATTGCAAAGTTTTTGTGACAGATGAATATTTATGATAGCAATGTATGGTTTTAATACACAAATTCATCACTGTTAAAGTTTTAGGGTCCCCCCTAGCCTCCATATCTCCTACCAAGCACATTCTATTTAACCAGTTTTAAGATGATGTTCCATATTCATCACAAGAATAGTAACCATTAGGGAGACGAACTGTCTCCGGTAATTGCACAGATGAATACATTTTTGCAGCGTAAATGAATTCACACATTAAAAAAGCAATGAAAAGTGTTTTGCATATTGCATGCAATTTACTGCCATCATTGAGCTTTTTCCTTCATTATTTATAATTAAAATTTAACATGTTTATTGTTTTAATGAAACCACATTAATCAGGCCTTTATTGTAATTTGCCTTGGAAAAAATAATTTTGATGGTCAGATGTCTTTAGCCAAACCATCCTTGTTAAATAAACCAGTAGTCAGGAAGGAAAGGAGAGGTTACACTATGACCTCTTTTATATGACAAACTAGGGTCATTCATTCATTCATTGTCCAAACCACTTAATCCTGTTAAGGGTCACAGGAAGCCTGGAGCCCATCCCAGGAGACACAGGGCGCAGGGCAGGGGACACCCTGGGCAGGGAGCCAACCCATTGTAGCAAACTAGCATCAGCTGCTCAGTAAATAACATTTTCCTAGTCGTGAGCTATGTTATAGATTCACGCACAATAAATTAAAAGGAGGTGAATTTCTTATGAAAATTCCTACTACAGGACTAAATTAAGACTTATGAACACAAAAAAGTACTAAATAAAGAAAATAAAGTCTTTTGAACATCACTGCACGATGAAGAAGTAGCAGCATTCTGCTCTGAAAAGACTGAGGTCATTGTGGGTCAGTGCTACCAATTAAATCTGTTTAGTCCTGTTCAGCCCAAATTCAGGCATCTCACTTATTTTGAACCTATATTTTGATTGTAATTTCATCACTGAAAACTGCAAAATTTCGCCTTGGTGACTTCAATTATTAGCTGGAAGACATTGCCTAAAATGTTTCTTTTCAAGGATTCTTCACATTGTAAGAATAAAATTTTTACTATACATCTTGTTTGATTGGCTCATCAAAGATACCTCTTTCTAAGCCTTTATTTTGCTAAAATAACCTAAACAATTCTGAAACACTTGGCTGCCTTTGGATTTAAATTTCTATGTTTTAATACAATATCTGTACAGGTTTTTATCTATGAAACACCATTTGAGGCCAATGAACAATCTGAAGGTGTTGATAGCAATATGTATCTATCTACAAAATCTTATATTTTGGAAGTGTAAATAGGTAATTGTGCATATACCCAAATCAATAACCAGACAAATCTCTTAGAAAAAAATACATTATCTTTGGTATTATATTTCATTACACATTGGGCCAGTTTCATAGAAAGGCCTTAAAGTAAAACAGGAGTAGGCCTTAGTCTGAATTAATTCATCTGAGAAATTTCAGTAGCTTTTACATACGTGTATTAAAGGTGTTTTAGTAAGTCTGAGATTGTGTCTGAGTCCTGGAGTAATCTGTGTAAGCCTAAATGCCAACACCTGAGTTAAGCCTCATTGATTCAGCATAAGCACATTCTGTTGGTATAATGGTGCTCATAAAAACCAAAATGGAATCGAAAAGACCACATACTAGTGTGAATCTGGAGGAAACATGGCAAAAAGAAATCACTCAAAAACTTTAGTGAGTATGAAAAGACATTATTAAAACGAATTTTGTCAAACCATCCTATTACTTCAAGTAGTTCCCTTCGATCGAAGAATGCAGGCCTACTTATTGTTCCACGTTATACAAAAGTATTGGTGCTAGAGCTTTTAGCTACAGAGGCCTGAATCTGTCTCAGTCTTTAAATCTTGACTGAATACCTACTTTTTTGATTTAGCCTTCCCATGACAGTATCCATAGCTCACGGTAATTACTGCTGCTGGTGCATGCTGTGCATGCCAATACAACTGTAACAGTTTGCGATGGGACTGCTAGAGTTAATATCAATTGCTAACCCCTCTCTAAACTTTCTCCTTCTGCATGTGGGTACCTGGTGCCCACCTGGGCACCATCTGAGTGGGATGCCTTCGTAGAGCGACTGACTCCTAATGTATCCTCTTGGATGAAGCTTCACCTGATGGACATCAAAGGCCAATGACAGCGGCTTCAGCACCAGGAGCAAAGGAGGACTAAATTGTGTTATTTATACCAAATTAGAAGTAACAGTCAAAGTCTCAATAAGTATCACTACATTCCGTAATGTTAGCATGCCCAGGAGGGGCTGGGCAGCCAGTCAACCTTGGATCCCAAGAGGTTTTTTTTTCTCCACACTGTGGAATTTTTGGTTCATCTCCTCTGTTGTTCACAGCCTTCATTCATTTGTATTAATTCCTCAATATCTGCAATTTCTTGTGTAAAACGCTTTGAGGCACATTGTTGTGAAAGACGCTATATAAAAATAAATTCAATTGAACTGAAATACCATATTACTACCATACTTCTGCTACTGCCATACTACTGCAATACTACTGCCATACAACTACTACTGCCATAATACTACTAATCTCATACTACTGTCACACTACAGCTACTAGGTAAAAGTAAAAAAGCCATTGGTGTACAATTTACAGTGAATTCAATGCAAATGAAAATGTAACCACAAGAACTATACAACAACTTGAGGTAAGATGTCTTCATTTCATATTTATCATGTTTATATTTGTGACACCGCTTCTATTGAATTATACCAGCCTATATAGACTTTGTGGAAGAACCTTAAACATAGATTGAAAACCAGTTCTTATGGTTTCTGTATTCTTCCCTGTCAGGAGCTGATGAACATTTAATGGGAACGTGACATCCATCTACACAGCCAGTCACTCCTGGCAAGTGCCTGTATTCATAGAATTGCACTTTATAGGTATCTTGTCCAGCACACTTGATGTGAAGACTCCCCAGTTCACAAATGGCCCTGCACTCTTTGTGAACTATTCTACACAAGAGGAGGAGGAGAAGACACAGTGACGTTTGCTTCCACATAAATCTCCAGTTTCATGATGAAAAATTCCAGATGTCAAAAATCTCAAAGTGATCAGAACTGAGGCCTTCCTCTTTGAGATAGAAAGGAGGGCCTAGGCTCAAGCAAAATATTAGTTCCAACGCATTCTCTTTGCACATATAAAAGCAGTCTCAAAAACTTATTTCAAGTAAATCAGTGGATTACTCCTGTCCACAAGTACTCTTATGGGTGGCCTCTGCAGTTCATGTTGGTCTTTATTTGAACATTCCAGAAAGCTCCACCACAAACACTTGTCCCTGTAAGCAGAAGTTAAACATTCCCTTTAGGATTTAATATTAATCCAGGTAAGGCTAAACCTGAGATTAATTTCAAACCTAATTTAATAAATTAATTAATTAATGTTAATTAATTTAACAACCTATTAAAACTAAAAGTTTTATTAATTTTCTTGCAAAATCATATACACACACACATTTTTTTGTACATTTTGCCTGAAGCAAATACAAAAGCCGTGTCCAGAGCAATTGGTTTGGAAACTGTAATTGTGTTAACAGATACTGAAGCAACTGAACAGCCAAGAAATGTAACTGAGAAAAAAATTTAAAATAAAAAAAAAAGATTTAAATGAAAAATATCAAGTTATTTTGCTGTAAAATTCTTTTTACATATGCTCCAAATTTATTTATTAATTTTATTAATTTTTATTATTTTTATTGAGCGAGCCTTCTCTCATTTTTCATGCTTTTTCAACAGTCATGTGGACCACATGGCATTATTAATCTGTCACAGCTGGATTTGTCTCCAGCCTTTCATATACTGAAATGTGTCACCATGCAAAAATAATTAAATTAAGCAATACTGTCATCATGTAAAACATAAAATAAATGTTTGTGTGTGTGTTGTGTGTGTGTGTTTGTGTCTGAGACAGAGAAAAAGAGAGATTTGTTTTATTATATTAAGAGCAGATGATCCTGCATTGTTCTTCATCATCTGGTGCCATGGCTGCAGTGAAGGAAGATAATGGATAAAGTTTCTTTAATAAACAGCTGTTGCCTCAACCAAACCACTTTCCTAATTTCATTATCTTCCTCTAGAACACCTTCTTGGATGTCCTGCTGTTCTAACTTGATTGTTGTTTACACTGCATTAAAATCTGTCAAAACTGACAAGCCTAATGGTTTCTCTGCGTAATGTGATATCATTACAGGTGCTTTACATGCAGGTATGTGACATTTCATATTAGCTCATATTTTGTGACTGTACTCTGTATCTCATTTTGACGCAAAACAATGCAGTTTGCAAAAATTACTCTTGTATCTTTATGACAAAAGCTTTTTTATTTATATTAAAAAATATCATTATGGACTTTAGCTGTCTGAGCACAATCGAGATATTTCTGTATATTTAAACTATTGAACACTTAGGGAGCTTTTGCTGAAATAAAATAGGTAGAAAATTAATTTGCTTGCCTGCTGGAAAGCTCTAAAGGACACATCGGTAACAAGAACAGGAACGTCTGAGTCATTTTTCTGTATCCCACCATTTCAAGGTGAAAAAAAAATCTCAAACATGAAGTTACTGCCCTGAATCACACATCTGAGCAGGTCAGCCTGTGCGTATACATTTCTCTGGTGTAGAATTGCTGTAGCATTAAAAAGTGTATCAGTGTGCTGTATCAGTTTGCTGTATCAGTGTACTGTGTCAGTACGGTGTATCAGTTTGCTGTATCACTGTACTGTATCAGTTTGCTGTATCAGTGTGCTGTATCAGTGTTCTGAGTCAGTATTCTGTCAGTACGCTGTATCAGTGTGCTGTATCAATGTTCTGTGTCAGTATTCTGTGTCAGTTTGCTGTATCAGT
>JABJVR010007501.1:0-11461 GCA_025773905.1 Chitala chitala | reverse complement strand
ATCATCTGATGTTTCATTTTTATCAGGACTCTGTCATCTGTCATTGTAATCATCTGAACATCATGATCTGCTTCTAAAATTTTTATATCTGGAACACTGATAAACTTTCCTATGCAGTGTAACCAAACAGAAAGTGTATTTTCTGTTGTAAAAACAGTTAATTTTTCACAAATCAAATCACAAGTTTTTGACGTGATGGCCAAGTTCCTCCTACACATTTGAAGTCAGCAGGTCAAAACTGTATGTATTCACCTTTAAAAGTACAGACATCTGTCAATTAAAAAAAAAAAAAAATGCATACCTGTGAATTGGTCCAGAAAAAAAAATGTGATATGCACTGATGTGGTGTATCGTTGAAACGATGTTGCTTCAGTATGCTTGTGTCGAATGATCACGAGGCTTTGCTGCGGCTGTAACTGTGCAAGTTTAATGTACGTCCTGAAATTACTGGGTAAGCACACAGAGAAGTGCCAACCTGGCAGCAGCTGCAGTGTTCTCCAGTGTGTCAGCATGAACGTTTTTTGAGGTGCACTCCCCCCCCCAGCATGAGATGTCTTTTCCAGCTCTTATACACTTACCTCTCACGCATACCCCCTTTACCACCACCAGGATAGTGTGACAGGAACCCCTAGAAAGCGGTGCCATGGTAACCGTAAACGTGACAATGTTTCGTAAGCACGCAAAAGTGAGGCCCTTTCAGGTCCTCTGTCCTGTGGGCCTCACTTGTGCTAACATAACACAGCCTGGCCTTTATGCCACCAGCTGCACTCATCTACCTGCTTACAGGTAAAAGAACAGGCTGTGTCTGCATTTTTCAATCAGAAAAGTCATCACACACTAAGTATTGCTGTTCCCAGGTAAACTGCTAATTCCAAGTAATAGCAATTAGGGTATATTTCTGTCCTTATCATAAAGCCATTCTTATATTTCCACTGTTTTATTTAGTCAAAGTTTAAGGTGTAAGGTGACAAACTAATTCATGTTTATATACGCTATTTTGACTGAGGTATCTTACAACAAAATATTCTTGCCAATAGGGGGCGCAGCTGCATCACTCACAGTTAATTCTATAAATTGGCGCTTAGTGAAAAATCATCAATCAATCAATCAATCAATCATCAATATTGTCGCACCTTCGTACATGAAAACCTATTTTAAAAAAAACAGCGGAAGCACGCTTGCAAGTTGGCACAGTTTTCAGTTTCCATATATACAGGCAGCTGCACGGTGGGAAATAGGGCATGCTCTTTACGTCTGAGCAGGCTAATGAAAAGCCTTTTAAAGGAAGCACGGGCAGAAAGGATGCGGCCATTACCAGAAGCAGGATAATGCCTGATGAAGAGCCTGCACTGGCCAGGCTGGCTAGTGTTCACCTTAACACAGCGTATGAGTGATTTCCTCAACGAAAGAGACATTTTAAACTGTAACAGCAACCATTACATGCAACTGCAGTTTTGTCATTACTTGCTTTATAGTGCATGTAATTAACAGTAATGTTCAGTCCTCATGTTTGTCATTGTAACCCAGGTGCCATTATAGGATCAAAAAATTATAGGCTTAACAAGACGCAAGTCATTATAATGGCAAGCATATTATTTTCAGTTTCATTAAACTTAGGGAGTGCTTGTCATCTATCTTTTGTCTGTTTTCAAACCACGACAACTCAAGTTTGTTTGTTTTAGATAATGATAAGGGCAACAAAGGGAAACCCAAGTGTACTTTCCTTTCCAACATAGCAGGAAATGAACGAAAACAAACCTAGTGGCCGAATTATCTGGCACCTCTGTGTTGTTATCCAAATGAAACAGAGGTTTAATAAACATCCAGGCTGCCCTGTAGCGTGGCACGTGAAACCAGTGACAGGCTACACAAACACGGTTATCAAAACCTGGCGCACAGGGTAAACTGCTGCCTAGTAGCACCGTCCACCTGTCCCACCAACCCCGGCAGCGTTGTCCACCTAGCAGCACCATCCACCTGTCTCACTGCTACTAGTGACACCCTGGTTGTAAAGAGTGAACACAAATCTTTCCATATAAACCAAGGTACAGATTTGGCCTTTAATATTATGGAAACACTAACAGTGTGCATGTCTGAAAAGTTACATATAACATTAGGTAAGAATTTTTGACATTATAGACCGTAGGACTACAGTGCCAATTCAATACTTTAGCATCTATCCATATGGGAAAAAAAAAAAACACATTAAAAACATGAAAATAAACATTGCCAAGATCGCTACATTAAATACAGCCAGATTAAAATAACATGTTAAATCACTTTTTAAAAAATGTGATTATCCCACAAAAAATGTATTTGGTCAGCCACCCATCACCGTAACATTTAATAACTTATAATATTATAATTCTATATGCTGATACACACTGGTCGCTTTGGATTAAAAAATACCTGCGAAAAATGTGTCAGTGAAAGCATATAAAAGGCGCAGATGCGTGCCAGAATTAGGAAAGATTTTCTTGTCAAAAGCTTCAGATAAAAAGAAGCAAGACCGAGGTTGGGAGAAACAGCTCTCATAACTCTCCAATTTCAGGAAATGTTCTATTGCTTTCTCTCTCATTGTGTTTATGGGGATAATGGATGGGATGTTGGTTATAGGAAACACTTAAGTCAATTACTATAATTGTTCTAAATATTTAATATGCTTAGAGCAAGACTGCGATCGCTGCAGAGGACAGACAAGGATAATTTTGGCTTTGTGTCACATCCAACCCTGAGAAAGTCTGTGGATAACACTGACCCGCTTTTGCAAGCGATACAACCCTGAGGAAATCTGGGGCATGATGTCAGAGTGCTATTGAGTGAGATACAATTCTGTTTTAGGGGGCCCTCACAATAAAGGCAGATTTCTTGGCCTCTGCCAAGTTACATACAAATGTTGATCAGGCCTTGATCACATCCTTACCCTGCTTGTCAGCACGTGCCCACATTCAACACTGCACTAAGTTAGCACTCATAAATGTTTTTCCACTTAAGCGGCTCTTGCTTTTCCATCTTTGTATAAATGACACTGATTGTTTCATAGCAGCGCTGTACAAGACTAAAATAGCAATAGTCTATAGACAATGATCAAATTACTCATACTCTCCAACCCAGTTGTCCCAAAGAGTGTGAAGGTTTAGCAACAGTATTGAAAGCACACATTGAAAACCAGTGCTGCAGACATATATAACTGTACATATGTAGCATGAATAATACATACAGTGCAGTTATAGCAGGTATAGTGCAAATAGTTATCCATGCCCTTTACTGATGCTTCTTCTACAGAAACAAAATAAGGGTTAATTTATCAATAGTGTAGTAAACAGGCTCTTTGTTAGATCTACCACTCATGATCATTAGGGCAGAAATTTGAAGTGTTTGACTCTGGCTATCCTAGGCTGGCTCATAGGACAGCGGTGTTCCATTCATTTCAATGAAAGAAAAAAAAAAAAACAGGAAAGAAATTTTGACCAGCTGTGGCAGTTGTTAATTTTAAGAGTGTGTAAGGCTTCCATCTTGCCCATCACCTACACAATGCAAGGTACCTAAAATGTTCAGGGGAAAAATGTGACATTAAAAGAAGAGAACCTGATTCAGCAAAAGGTTCTGCTGGGGGGTCTATACTTTCAGTTCTTAAATCACCTAGCTGACTGTGGATTTATGACTCAGGATTTATGGTTAAAACCTGCTGGAACTGACTCAAAAAAGAAGACTGATGGGTTTTGGGAATCCTACAAGAAAGTGAGATACGTTTTTGAATAGCAAACACATCAGCTCGAGATAAGATAATCGGCTCAGTTCAGCTTTGTAAAAACAGGCATTTTTCGCACGTAAAGTAATTTAAAACATTGATAGAAAGGCCAGCGTGGACAAGCAGCAGGCCTCAAAGGCGTAAATTAAACAAGCTCTATTGATTTACCTGTCTGATTCTGATGTCCGCATCATCAGTCAGTGATGGATGATAGGCCAACCCAGTTAAGGCTGTTTGCATGCATGTTTTAGTAAGCGGCTGCTTACTAAACTTTGACTCCAAAACGTCGATTCCTCCCGCACCCCGGAGAAGAGAGAGACAGCAGAACACGTGCGAGTAATTCAGGAGGTTGGGCTCAAAAACAGAGGCATATGGAAGGACAATAAAACTTTCATTAACATACACATAATAAAGGGTAGCATATTATGTAAATTGTTTTACAAACAAGGCAAATGGACTGCGTAGTTAATTAAATCGAGGAAGTCTTTTCGCATCTACACGTATATGTTGACGATAAAGGAACAGGTGGGATAAATCAATACAAATTCATAGCCATAATTGAGTCATCTTACTTTTCTCACGGGATTAACTGTTGCTGCTTTCCTGTACTCATCGTTTCTGCGATGCCATTCAGAAAACGTGATGCATTTGCTTGCGTTCCATTTAGTGTTATCGGAGTGCACGAGCCGTGCTTCTCGCGCGTAGTGGGGCTTCTAAAATCTAATTACATTCAAACATACGTTTGGCTTAGTTAAACATCAAATTGTCGTCAGTATTTACACTAAAAGTCCACTCCTTCGACAACCAATTTTTTAACAGCTCTCCGCGTTTGTTTTTTAATTGCAATTGTGTAAGAATAGTGTCAGTTTTGTTTCAAACTGATTTTTTACGATTTAAATAAAAAGGTTAGCTCAAAAAATTCTTTACCATGTTCCTCTTGAGTAAACTATATAGTACATGAAAATTTATTTCTGTAACATGGTTTTATGCTAACAATTTATACCATATAATGCGTTTTATAGGGAAATTTTCGTTTTGACTTTAAATCAAATTTACTCTCAGTTCAAGGAATCGTATTCAGACTTATAGTCGTATAGTTTCTTTAACGAGACATTATTTCTTGCATAGGTACAAGGGTTACCATATTCACCGTCAGTTATAACTAATATTATACATTTTAAGTTAGTTTGCTTAATGTTCTCATTTCACCTTCATGGGCAAGACACATCTGCATATGAAAAGGGAATTGTACAACCAAACGGCTTTGTCAGCACTCCTGAAAAGCATCATACGTGAAAACTGAAAATGACTAATGAATAATTAATGCAGGAAAGACCGAAAACGGTCAAGTCTGGTCACGGCATGCTGCATCAGTAATTAAATCTGTATATGCTCATATTGTATTTAATATTAAGTTAATACCTATGCGCCGGTAAGTGGCCGCCTTATAATCTGTGTTTAATGACAAAAAAAGGCTACGTTTTTCACTTATTCATTTTAGTCATGTCAAACAATAGATTGCCAGATCTATGGGTGGATGGACCGTTGGCGAAAGTTTTGTACAATTAGATTGTTCCAGGCAACCGTCTCTCGTTTCAAATGTAAAAAACTCAACTGAAAACCATTGAATTGTTTGTTGCACCTCAGAATCACTCATCTCATTTATGTACAATTCTGTTTTTTTAAGATTTATAAGCATTATTTTTACAACATAATAGTGTCAGCTATTTTAATAGAAAGTAAATGTGAGTACTGGAGAGAAAATTGCTCCTGTGAGGATCGTGGCCGCTTTTTCAAATCCTGACTATGCTCGCAGTGGGTTCTGAAGCACCCGTAAGCAGAAAGTTTTGAAACGCAGCGGTGGCATACAACGTGATTAAAAGCAGGGGGAGCCAGTCAGTCGCTGCACAGACATCTGGCTGAGACCACCGCGCGCACACCGCGAGAACAACAAGCAACATCGCTCCCACGGGAGACAATTAGGATAGGCAGGCGTAACTCTAGTTTTCAACGTCATGTTGGAAAATTACAAGATACTGGTCGGTGCTCTTCCTTCAGATTCACGTGTAAAATCCCAAGTTGTGGTAATGGCCCAAATGGTTAATTAACACTGCATGTTATATGGGTTAGCCTGGCATGGATTGCGCACACCTAAGCAATGGTTTACCTTGATGAGACTGCCGCGTGAGCTCTGTCCAGAACTCCATTTTAGATCAGGATATCGTTGTGATCAACTGTTCTGAAGCCAATAGCACTTTTGGCTGGTTACACTCAACAATTCTTTTAATGATCAACACACGTTGACCTGAAGCTAACATATCCATATGTTAGCTGCCAAATGACAATGTAATATTCATCCATCAATCCATCCATTCACTTTTCATACCACTTATCCTGTGAGCGGTCACGGCGAGCCTGGAGCCTATCCCAGGAAGCTAACAGCACAACACAGGGGACACCCTGAGCGGGGTACCAACCCACTGCAGAGCACAATCACACACACGCACACATCTAGTCAGCCTGCAACAAGTTTTTAGATTGTGGGAGAAACCCAGAGAGCAGGGGAGCACAGGTAAATTCCATGCACACAGGATGGAGGTGAGATTTGGACAGGTAAACTCCATGCGCACAGAATGGAGGTGAGATTTGGACAGGTAAACTCCATGCGCACAGAATGGAGGTGAGATTTGGACAGGTAAACTCCATGCACTCAGAACAAAGGGGAGATTTGAACAGGCCAACTTCATGCACACAGGACAAAGGTTAAATTTGAACCTTTGAATATATAAAATCCTTTTCTTGTTTTTGTCTATGAATCAAAGTAGAAACAGATAAATTTGGAATAGTGTTTTAATCACCCATTTAACCTCTTTATTGCCACTTAAAGAAAATTATAATCCATCAAAGTATAATTGAGTTCTTGACCTCTCTGAAAGTAAACAGTTAACTTCCCTTATGGGCTGCATTTACGAGAAGGTAAGTAATTTAGCATGAGGAGGGGTTGCACAGGCAACCTGGAGCAAAGTGGAACAAAACTGTCAGATAACCTGCAATTAGAATCTAACTATAGAACCCTGAACCGCATGCCCAGTCAATTACATTAATTGCACGTATATTGAATATAATTAATTAACAATAACTTACTGTATTGCTTAACCCCCCCCCCCCAACTCGGTTCTGGGTCACCAACCCCACATACGCTTATAGCTCTTTCAGTAATTCACTTCTACATTATGGTCTAATTTTCTGCAGTCATTCAGTGCTTTGGGTCAATGTGCATTTAATGTCCTGCTGTGACCCAAAGCGGGTGAATTAACCGTCATCGATCACTTAGCTCTCCACTTATACTGGCTGGCATGCCAAAATATGGCACTGGAACAAATTATTTCATGTTTAAACTCTGGCCAGAAATTGTTCTGAGAATGATTGATGTTGGCACTGACTGAATGAGTACTAACATTCTAGATGTCTTTTCTTTATGTGTACACTGAGTACACTCTCCGACACTTTAATCTCGGGCTGGGCTTTGCCATTAGCTGATTGTGGCTATTGCTCTTATCTTATGCCAAGCCATTTGCATTACTCTGCTGGTGTAAGGCTAAACTGGTTTGGTCACAGCAAATGCATGAAACCATTCATAAGACATGTATATAAACACACCTTTCAAATGTGAAAACACACACAGATATATTCCCCTGATGTTTTTATCATCTTTTAGTTAGAGTACCCAAGTGTCATGGCAGCTCTTCGGGGACATTAATTCATCTGAAGAATTTTATGATTAAAATTGTTAATTATTAATATAATGCCACCACAGCCTTCTAAGCACATCCTACGGACTTAATTAAACATGTTTTCCATCGCTATTATAAAATAGGGGCAAACTATTTTGATAGGTTTTTGTGCAACTGCAAAGAAAATAATTTTTATTATGTTTCTCGAATTGCAAATCCAGTTTATTGTCAATAGGTAGAATGTGGCTGGAAACAGCCTGAACAAAAGATCAGCATTCCACAATCACCAAGAAAATGTAAAAATATATTGTATGTTTGCTAGTTGATTTAAGAAAAAAAAAGAGTCCTACAAGAAATGTCTTGCCATATAGACTCCATATTTAATGTATAAACACCAATAAATACAGATTTTATTCCAAACACTTTATACACATATATGTATCAACAAAACAACTGTTTGCATACATGATTTCATGAATACAATATACTGTCATTGAAATCTCATTACTGTTATATTACATCTGTGATCACACATTATATTAAAATGCAAAATAATTATGAAGGTAACATTCAGCAATTTTGAATTATGTTACAGTGCATTCCTGGTACCTCATGCTGGGTTAGTATATTCTTATCATACAATTAACACATTGTGTTTAAGTGGGTAAATAAGAGCTTTTATCAGTTTAATAGTTAATGTCATGATGCTTTTTAAATTATAAATTTCAATGAGGTTGTTACAGGTCCTTTCTTCTAGACTTTTTTTCACATCATTTAATTTACAGAAGAGAAGATAAGATGCCTTTACTCGAGTCTGACTCTGCATGACCTTGTGAACTGGAGTATAGCAGACACATTCTGAACAATGTCATCCAAATAATATTACGATAGAATATCGGACAGGTTTGTTGTGTCCGTCTCCAGGGAAATTTGTACAGCACTTGGTATTCCCAGGCGGTCTCCTGTCAGTTACTAATAATTATAATAATGGGCAGCCCCTAATAATTGTACTTTTAATGCCATACTGCAGTCATTATAAAATAACTACAGAATAACTACAGTGAATTTCAAGTAAATGGAGTCCATCCAGAAGCCTCAATACTTACACCAACCACGTTGGTTGATTGACAAATTATTTTTACAAACTAACCCTGGAAAATATTAATCAGTTAATTTTTCGGCCAAATTGTGGTTTGAAAATTCATTTTGAATATTAATTAAATGAACTACTACTTTTTATAGAAGTAGACGGGTTGATGGGGACAGTTAATCAACAGTTAATCACTCAGAAGTCTGCTCGTGAGCATACGCATTTACAATCCCTTGCTGTAAATTTAAGCCATGGGTTCAAACTTCGGTGGCATTTAAGCCCGCAGTAATAACGTCCCCCACCCCCAGCGCTTTCTTGTCCCTCGCTCTCTCGTTGGCCACCTGGTTCACGCAGCGCAGCTTCTGCTCGCAGCTGAACACAGCCGCGAACGCCACCCTGTAATTGCTGTTCATCCATCCGTACAGGATGGGGTTGGCGAAAGTCGAGCACATCGCCGTGACGTGGAAGGCCGTGTAGAGCAGCTTGAAGTCCCTCATGTCCAGCACGCTGCTGTCGATGTCCACGGCCAGCTGGAAAGCGTGGAACGGCAGCCAGCTTGCCGCGAACACCACCACCATGGTCACCAGCATCTTCGTGGTTTTCCTCCGCCTGCGGTGGCGGTCGCTCCGTGCGCCCGGGCTGACGTGGTTGCGGAGCTTGCTCCAGATCCTTATGTAAGCGAAGGAGATGATAGAGAGAGGCAGCACATACTGGAGCAGGACTGCGGATACGCTGTACAAGGTGCCGTCCCTGCTGCTGCCGGGCCATTTCTCCGTGCACACCTGAATGGACCGCTCCGGCGCAAAGTCAAACGTCCCATACTCTCTGAAAATGGCAAGAGGGCTCGCCAGTATAGCGCTGATAGTCCACGTTATGCCGATTACCTTAAAGCACATATGTTTGGACATTTTGGTCTCCAGGTGGTACACAATACATCTGTGCCTGTCCAGCGCAATAACATTCAAAGTTACAGTGGACACATGCACGGCAAGCCCCTGAGCAAACGGGAGCATAAAACACAAGATCTCGCCGAATTTCCATTCCCCTAGAAGCGTGTAGATCAGTGTAAACGGCAAGCATAGGGTGTTTACCAATAAATCTGCCACCGCCAGATTGGCGATAAAAAAGTTTGTCACAGTGCGTAGCGTTTTAAATTTGTACACTACGTAAATTACAAGGGAGTTTCCAACGACGCCAAGCAAAATAATGGTGCTGTACGCCAAGATAAGAATAACCTGCACTCCGATCAGCTTCGTGCTGTCTTCAAGATCCAGAAGGGAGCTGTCGCTTTGTGCGGTGGACGTAGCCGCACAGCACTTGGTGAAATTAACATCTGATTGAAAGGGGTCCTCTTGTGTAGCGTTCTCCGGACTTTCTGGATCCATCGGTTACTCATCAAGCCAAAACAGTCTGAAAACGCAAACAAAGTAAATTATGCATTCCTATTGTTGAAAAGGTTTTATTAAAAGGAAAAGACTTTGACTCAAAAGACTTGAGTGCTCGGGACATTATGCGTTTAGCGCTGTACATCATATAATTATAACAACCGTTAAGTTAAACGCTCATGTCATAGACGGGCTGCTTAAGTACACTGAAATATCAGAATAGCTAACCTGCAGGTATAGAGCCAACAGCACTGTCAGAATATATTTAAAAAAACATTCAATGGGCGTTAAGCACTGCCTGCTACACACCTGGCCGTTTCGGGCACAAACATGAATAAATAAGTCAATAAACAAAGAAAAACAAACAGCGCGTGTTTCGAGTATAATAATTATACTTCGGTGTCCTAAACGGTGACTGTACAAAGCATGTAAAAATAAAGACGTTATAGATACAATTACGCGCTATGCTTTTCCAGTGTATTTAAAACGGTAATATGCACAAACCGTGTACATTTGTTTCCAGCGGTGGCAATAAGATTCTTTTCACTTCACTACGTGTATATGAGGATCTCAAAAACACCCGCATCTATACAATGAAAGTACTTTCCCAGGGCTAAATCATAACGAAGTAGTCGTTAACGTCTGCAGAAACGTGCACTTCATCTGTTTCATCTTCGTCTTCTATTTAAAGAAAAAAAATTATCTAATCTGTAAAAACAGTTTCGTCTGTAAGTAGGCACATGCAATTTTCAACTATACACACACTACTTGCAGAAAAAAAGAGTATTTTACTGTTATTGTGGTAAATTAAATAAACTAGGACTTGTAGTCCAAATGCACTTACGTAGCCAAGGACGCCTGTCCAAAAGGAACAATTCAGAACTGAACTATTTCTGGTCATCCTGATGAAAATGATGACCGTGATACCCATCGTGATGACTGATTATAATGAAGACGTTATTATGCATGTGCGGATGCCGTGTTAATGTCCGGGCGATCGCATTATCCTTACTAAACTGAAATCGTTAGTTTCTAAGCGTGGTCAAGCACATACAAGCCGAAAGGTTTTTACTCACCTATTCGCGTAAATGTTTAATGAAGCATTGTTAAAATATATAATAAAAGAAGTTATGAAGAATTGTGTGTGTGTTATTTGAATATCACTGAAAATCTCCCTCTCGTCTGTAACGTTCAGGCGAAAGATACCCTGGAGCAGCGAGCACATCCCAATATCCCAGCCGGAGCTGCGCCTTGGGGGGGGGGGGGAATCTACCAAGTTTGTAGACCGAACTGCTTGAAGGTGACTGACAGCCCAGCCTACACTGTCTCACGGCAGGAAGGGCACGGATGGCAGTGTTTTTTTCTCCCTCTCAGTGTCTGTCTCTCTCTCTCTCTCTCTCTCTCTCTCTCTCTCTCTCTCTCTCTCTCTCTCTCTCTCTCTCTCTCTCTATCTCTCACTATAGCAGTGTTGTCAAATTAGGGTCTGGGGGGGACGCAGATT
>JABJVR010007500.1:0-11461 GCA_025773905.1 Chitala chitala | reverse complement strand
CCTAATTTAACGGAAGCCAGTAAGTCCTTTTTATAAGTAAACACCAGCATTCCGGTAAAAACCTGTTTCCTTAACACCCCCGTGCTCCCTGCATTATAAAAAAAAAAAAAAAAAAAAAAAAAACAAAATCAGACAAGAGGAAGCAAAGGTGTGGCCAGTGATGAACCCTCAGTACTGGAGACAGATCACACCCTATTATATTATGTTAGTTGCATATTTTCTTTCCCTTTCATTACTCTCCTATTTTTAGACACACAAGCATTTTCTCCTACTTTATTTCCGCTGACACCATGCAAGCAAATGAAGTGTAATTTATTATCAACGTGGCGTTAGCTGTTGGGACAGTCCCAAGGTATATCTTTCCACACGAAACAGGCGATACCACTAAAACGTAATTCAGCTAAACAAACCAATGCAACATTAATAAACTTGACAAGATCACAGCTTTTTGGGGTTTTTCTTTTTTGTTTTATATTTGTTGAGTTTTTTTATATGCTGCAGTGGTCTAGTAATTTTTTGTTTTCTTTTTTGGGGGTGGGGGGACAGATAGGTCCTTGTAGTTGTCTTCTCCATCTAGAGAACATCCTGCGGACCAACTGAGGTCAAACTGTTCGCCGTGTTATGGCTTTTTTCGAAAATTCCCAGTCAGAAGCAGACGTGGTGAAAAATATATTTGACTTAAAAAACCAGGAAATGTTTTCACCTTCTAAAAAGCATTAATATTAACAAAATAGCGGTACAGTAGTCTCCCCTTATCCGCACGTTCAATTTCCGTGGTTTCAGTTACCCGCAGTCAACCGTGAGCCAAAAGTATTCAGTGGAAAATTCCAGAAATAAACAACTGATGAATTTTATGATGGGTTCATGTCTTTGTCTGGCATGTCCACTCTGTATACACTACCTACCTGTTAGTCACTTAGCAGACATCTTGGTTAGCAGACTGACTGTTGCAGTATCCCAGTGCCCGCATAGCTTGTATTACAGTATATTACCATGATTTTTCTATGTTATTATTAGTTGTTAATCTCTTACTTTTTTAAGTTTATATAGGGCTTGGTATCTGTGGATTCCACTAATCTGCAGGGGGCATGGAATGTATCCCTCACAGATACGTTACTGTTGTATATCTAATAGGGGAGGAACTGCAACACACATCATTTGTTTTCTATACTTAAAGAATCCAGGCCACAACAGGCAGTGCCACACGGAAAGAGCGCTATATGCAGTGATTTACTGGTTGGATCATTGCTAATTCTAGCATGCAATTGATGCCAAGCCTATGTGGGCGATGACTGAGGTGAAAGAGACACTGTGAACTGGCTTGGTGGTCAACTCTCTTTTAATTCTGTCAGACTAAACTGAGCAGTAATAGATTGGAAAAGGCTGTCTAGATTCACTCACTTGTTGATTCCTTGACTAGCGGAGGCAAATAAACTGCATCAGGATAAAAATATCTGGTAAGCAAAAAAAAAAAAACTTCATCTGACTTTTCAACTGTATTCCACACTACAGGATTCATTTAAAATTGAATATAATTATCACAGTTTAATTAGTTCAGAACTGTACATGTTCTCTCTAGGCCTGTGTTAGAAGAAGGGCTGACAGTAGCATACCCTACTGCACTGCAATAAGTTCAATTTGTGATTCACTCTCTCCCACAAATGATCCTCCAGGACTGTGCTGATTAAGAAATCTGGCCTACGAAAAGTAATAAATGGTAATGATTTCAAAACCAAAATATGTATAAAAGTATGATGTGCACTGTGCCATCATAATCTCCTTTATGGCAACCAAAATGCGATTTTTATGTCTTTTGGGTCATTAAATTTGTTTTGGCCTTACACTTAAAGCAGTTTGTATATTTTCTGTCTCTAACCTAACCTTTTGAGTGTGGCATGCTTTAGGCAGACAAATCAAGTACTTCCTCTGCTTTTTTAGTGTTCAAACCTGTCCAGGTGATTTTTCTTTTTTCTTCTGTTTGATCCTCTCCATTATACAGTTACCCCCCCCCCAAATGCACACACACCCCAAGAGGCTTCCAATCCACCCTCGTTACTCGTTACCCAGAGAGACACAGCACTAAGCATTTTTTTCCTTTATTCGTTTAGGGAGCATCTGTTAATATCATATTGATGATAATTTCCCAGTAATGCACAATTTGCACTAATTGTGATGCAGGGAGCGAATGATCATATCTGACGGAGCGAGACTCAGTCACTAGCCCTCACAGCTTAATTTCCTGATTGTCCGAGCAGCATAGGACGCTTTGCAGTCCCCATAAGACATCATTCATTTTCCCCCTCATCCTCCCTCCCTCTCTTCTGCTCCCTTCTTCTTCCTCTCACTCCCTCTGGCAGTCATTCACCAGCTATTTCTTCATGCTCACTTCCATTCATGCTGTTAATTTATTCATTGATTGTTGTAGGTTTTTTTTTTTAGCAGTGTGCTCCAAGTTATCTAATGAGAAGAGACCAAAGCAGCAGCCACTGCCACTACATAGTTAGGCTGGTAGTTTTGGAGTGGTTTTGTAAATTTACCCATTCAAAACAGTCAGTTAAACAGTTTAACTGTACTTCAGTAGTTAGACTTCAGTTTATTGTTTATTATTGTTGTTGTTGTTGTTCGTGTAATGCCACAGCTTGACATGTTAAATAGCTGGTAATTTTAGTGCAATTCAAGCCCTAAACAAACGCCTAAGAATTGTCCGTGTATTGTCATAAAATCTGGGCTGTTCCAAATAGGGTCATTCGTTTTAAGTCCAAAATCAGGTCCTGTCCAATTTGTAGGCTTTCTAGTTGTTTCCTTATAGTTTTGGGGCCTTCTAGGACACCAATATCAACTGGGACTACCTTGGTTTGCTTGGTCTGTTGAAGAAAAACCACAAGAACATCAACAGCAACAACACGATTCCCTGTGACACACAGTTTTGTATTTTTCCTCCCTCTGCCTGACAAATACCAGTAACCCTGCACTGTTATCTCCCCATCGGTGTTACCCTGAAACATCTGTACAAGTACAATCAATTAAAACCATGAAAATGTGATAAATTGTTGATGTATACTTGTGTTTGGCTATATGATAAACAGGCACACACACACACACACACACACACACAGGCACCTTGTTGAAGTGGAAACGTAGAATGACTATGTTATGACTACGCTAGAACGTAGAATGGCCTGTGACTGATAGACAACTAGAACAAAGCATAACATTTTAACATAACATCTAACATACTATCTTTCATGGGTCTAAAAATCTCTAGTGGTGGCCCTGCATGCGCACACACACACACACGGATGCAAATACAGACATAAAAAAGTACAAACGAAGACATGATCCTCTTCACAAGAACTAACATGATGTCATCATTAAAAAAAACCAGTGACTGTTTTATTTGTCTTAAAGCTACTATTTATTATCACATTAACACAGTGATATTTTTCTCTTCTTCCTCCTCCTCCTCATCACCTCCCAATTACTGGATGTGGCGGCAGTTGTGAAGCCATCAATGCCCCTCTTACTTCATCTCTTATGGAGGAAGCAGGACCAAGAAAGAGATCTGCATGTGTACAGGAACCTGGTCTACCCAGGTAAGAGGAAGGCTCAGAAACACTGCTCTCAGCCTGAAGAAGCCAAAATGATGAAGTGGGAAAGGGTCATACAGCATATGTGTTTGCATGTTTATGGCTCCATGTGCATACACAGGCGTGTCTCTGTATGTGTTGTATCCCTGTGAATTAACAGACAACCTGCAGGGTAAATCTAGATACACCTAATATGATGTTCTGCCTTTGCTGGTCAGAACATGTGATGATACCATTAGGTGAAGGCAGATTTTAATAGAGTATCTTACAAGACCTTTTACTGTTCTTATAGGAAGGGAGGAAAACCTTTTATGAGAAAGGAGCAATGAATGTTGTAATATTTTATGAATTATGTAAGTAAATATAATATATAATGCAGAAGCATTTATAGGCAAGTGTATACAGTCTCAAGCATATGAAATTAGATGAGTGGTACCGTATACATTTATTCATATGGTTATAATCATAATTTATAAAACAAAAAACTTAGTCAGACCATCGCAAGCATAAAAATCTTGGGCACGTCAAAAGCAATCCTGATTGCTGGTGTGTCACGTGCGTTTAAAAAAATCCAGATGAGCAATAATACTTAAATTACCTGAAAACGTGTACGGTGCAGACCGCTTTAAATCGTCCCATACCCCCGTTCCATCAACAAAAATTAGGCGGAAAATTATTTTTGCCTTTTTCTTCTCTGCATGTCGATAGGAGCTCACACAATGTTGCTGCGTCGGCACAAACGAGCGAGCGCCTTTCCGCTTCTGCCGCGCTTCTCACCAAGGTCTATAATCGGGCTCTTAGTGGAATTAATTTCAGGCTAAGCAGAATGGGAGTGTCTTGTTGTTTACGGCTCCTGGACACAGGAAGAATACCAATAGTAAATAAAGCTTTAAAACGTAGACTAAATTAAACTCGTGGCTCCTCATAATAACTCGTGTTTTAGAACTAACGAAAACTGCGTTTTCGAAATCAGATGTGCAAGCCCTCTTTACTAGTGGAGATAAAGTTTTCGATAGTTTTGTTGTGCTGTAATTAATACTAGGGAAACCTTGAGAAAAAAGTACATTTCAATATTCCGTATCGGGTTATATACATAAACGCGGATTTAGTGCAATAGTTGAACATAGACACACGGCTTGCGCAGGCGAGATATCCTTGAGTGATCCGTGTATTTATAAATGAAATCACACGAACTGATTAAAATGAAAAACCTACAAAAGCGATGCGTTCGTAGCTCTATTACATTTCAAAATAAAGTAAGATATTAAACAGAAATATACCTTAAATAGAAAACATTAAACCGAAAATTAAGTAATAAAGAATGGAATATTCAGTTTAAGTGTGCCAAATGTGTTTTAACCGTAACTTTTCTGTTTTCCGGTACTTTCTCAGTTCTACGCGACAGCGTGGTCATATCGCCCCCTTTTCTTTTCAGAAACACAGCATGGCACTTAAAACGTAAAGCCTGTCTAGAGGAGAGACAGCCTTCGGGAGTTAATGACAAATCTGTAGTTGTCACACGTTACCGTAGCAGTATCTGCAGAATTCTTCACCACAACATTTAAAGAGGATTGTAATACATCTCGAGCAAGTCTGTTTCTATGTTTTAGCGTTATGATTGTTTAATGAAATATAATAAATGCCTAACACGATTTCCTTGTATATTTGCCATGATCTATATATGCTACTCAGTATTTTGGAGTATGTAAGCATATACGCCTTTTTGAGGCTTCTTGCAAGATGAAATACTACAACGTTGGCCTAATACCACACCGCTGAAAAGTCACGAGTTCTGTTCTCCAGCTACCCACAGGTGTTCATTTGTGTGTGTGTGTGTAATTAAGTTTATATATATAAATTACGTTTAAAGCAAAGAGCTTTGAGTGATCTTTCGGTATCAAGCGACATTTGAGAGCAAACGTTCTGTGATTAGTCTTTTTTTGTGCCGTTGGGTGGAAATGAATGATCATAACAGACGCAGATTGATAATATGAATAATGTTTACACGTTATTTGAACACTACCCAGTTAATATCAATAGCGCACATGTGGAGCTCTTTTCTATTTTATTAATGTGCTTAATCCTCTTAGTTCATTTCCTAAAAGAAGGTGATAGTGGTAGAACCATTATACAGAGAGCACATTTCAACAACGTATGCATTTCTGGAGTTACTGATTTCATACGGATGCTGTTTCAAAATTAGACACGCACATACTGCCTCTCTGCCTTGCACCTCCACCCCACACACACACGTGCACACACAGGTACTGAGAAGCATTAACACACCGCCCCACCTCACCAAGCCTGAGTCTCTGAAGTCTTCCGAGCCACACATCAGTCAGTCAGCTCTTGTTCCCAAATGCTGCCTTCTGCTAACGCATCACTCACCCTTCTTTCCTGTACTAATGTGCTTTGTCATAATCGAGCACTCACTCTTAACTGATTAAGTGACTAGGATGCTAATTAGCCCCTTTTGATAAAGATGGTAAGTGGTGTTGGGGGCGGTATTGAGTTTGGCCAGGATGAGCAAAACGATGATAATTAGATATTTTTCATCCAGACTTGCATGGTCCACAGACACAGGCAAGCTGAGCCCATCTCGACACGTCCCATCAACACCAGCACCAAGTGGTTCTTCCCATTTAAAGACTCCCAGCTAGCTGCCATCTTTCATTTCAGTATTGATTGGCTAAAGAGCGCTAATGAAAGTGATGCAGCCGTGGACAGTTTATTAAAGCCATTTTTGATTAAAAGAGAGCACACCAAAAGGAGCGACCCAGTAATTCACGGCTAACTGTCACACGCCCCCCTCTCACCCAATAAAAACATACGTTTAATGAAGACTAGAAGAATAGGGACACGATGAACAGTCTTTCAGCTTCAAAATATAAATAATAAATAATGGCTATGTTGAACACAGCAGGCTTGTCTGGTTGTCTCTGCAAAGACCTCAGGTTCTCTAACCTTTTTTCTGTAACGTTTTTGTCCTGAGATTCCAGGCTTTTGCCCTATACTACTTGAGGTAATGTGAGGTTTCCCTACAACACACTCAGCACCACAAAGCTGCCTAACAACGAGGGTCAACGGTTTGTACAATCATTTGGACACAGTTAAGAAATTGTCAGTCAAATGCCAATAAAAATAATGTGCTAAATTTCCTCGTTTGTGGTAACACATTTTTTTTAACTGATTGTCTCAAGGTAATTGATGGAGCAATGTAATGAGGAAAAAGGCTCATCCTGAAACACTAGAAAATGTATAAATCCATGAGACTCATTTTCTCTCAGGCAAGTTTTTTGTTGTACATTGTTCGAAATTTGAAGTTAAAATTTTAAGTTTTCCTCTTATCAGAATCTTCTTTTTTTAAGGCTTTTTGGAATTCAGCCTCAGATTTCCTTTAAAGTTTCAGTTTCTTATGTTATAAAATCAGAAAGCAAGCCTAAGCAACATGGCAACCGTCTTTAAGAAGTTATGGACCTAGCAGCATCTACTGCTGGACAAGCTCTTAACATTGTATACTCTGGACGATTAGGAAAAATCCTTGACCCGGCGCGGATTGAGAGAAATAATTCCGGAAAGTCTGGCACAGAAACTTGTGTAACCTATGTATGGTTACAGCCCCCACCTCAACCCTCCCCCCACAACCACCCATAAATTTTTTCCCAAGGCTTTGTGGGTGAAAAAGTGCTTGACCACAGAGGAAGATGTTTGTGAGAATGGAAAACGCTTGGCACAGCAAGACGAGGGACTAAACTTCAGTAAGTTCCTCAGCTTTTCCCCCCCACTTTGCCTTGAAATTTCTCTCTGGAGATTATCCCCAGGTAAGCTTGTTACCTTCTGTGGGCCTACATCAGCAACTCTGCATGCTCAAACTGACCATTGGGAAGTATATGTTTGTTTGTATGTGTGTGTGTGTGTGTGTGTGTGTGTGTGTGTGTGTGTGTGTGTGTGTGTGTGTGTGTGTGTGTGTGTGTGTGAGACCATGGGTCAGCGATGGTTCACTTGTGACAGTTTCGGCCTGTGGGTGTGTGAGCAGTTGAGCAGTATGAAGCCAGATTTGTGAGCTTTGCTGGCTAATTTGGGGAAAAAGAGGCAGAAAGGGAAACCTGCCCCATGGTGTGTGCGTGTGGAAGGGGGGGGTTATAGTTCATAATTTTTCTCCATTCTGACAGCCCCCCACCTTACAAATTACAGCAAGAGCACTCCTTATAAAGTGTGTGTTTGTGTATTACATGCATGCACACAGAACTGGAGAAACAATTTGAAACAATGAAACTGTGGCCTATTTTGGGCTGTGATCAAAGAGAAGGCCCAGATTAACCAGGTAAGCAATCACATTTAAATCTAATACAGACTGAGTGCTCACCTATTACAAAATACATTTAAGTAGAATGTATCAATAGACAAAAAAAATGTGTGAAAATTTGCTACTGTGTATGCCATCTGAACTTTTAGGATTTTCCCAATCTCATTTAAAATGAGAGAGGTAGCAAGTGAAGGACTTCTATGGCTTTCAGATGAGGTTCATTCATTTATTGTAGTGATGTGGAGTGGACGGGGGTGGGCTGTGAGACCTGCCAATGACTTAAGAAGAAAGGTCTAAGTAACGAGTTTCTCCATTTCCTGCCTTTTTCACTTATTACATTACATTAATTTCATCTCATATGATCAGAAAATTGTCAGGTGTGAAGCACTTGGAGAAAAAGACAGGATTTAAAACCCAGGAGTGAAGATGGAATGCCAACCAATTTCAATTTATTTTGATATAGCGCCTTTCACAACAAATTGTCTTAAAGTGCTTCACAGAAAGAAATTACAGATAATACAAAATTAACAGCTGGGAGATGATTTAAGTTTAAAGATAAAGATAATGCCAGATGACAACAATGAAGAGGAAGCAGTATCTTCTGTAGTTACAAGAAAAAAGTCTTTGCAATATTTCTCAGCTGCAGAATGCACACCGGTGAAACTACATTGATAGGAGAATCAAAGAAGAGATTTGAGTCTAAAATGACACCTAAATTACATGTTATGTCGCTAATGGAAAAACACAGGTCGACAGCACTGATGGCTGAACTGAAAGCACTCCTAGTAGGATCATTACCCTCAAACAACAAGATCTGTTTTATCTGTGTTTAGTGATAAGTAGTTTGTGCCCATGCATCTTTCGATGTCTTTGAAACATTTAACTAAGGTGTTAGCTGATATATTATAATTAGGTGTAACTGCATGTTATAACTGAGTATCATCAGCGTAGGTGTGATAGTTCATATTATACTTATGTATAATATTACCTAGAGGTAACATGTAAAGGCAAAATAGTATTGGGCCTGGCACCAGAATAGAGATCTGATGAGATTTTGGAAGAGCATGTCCTAGGTGAGACCAGTGCAATGTAAATTGACTCCAGCAGAGAAGATACTCAGAAATCAACTTTACTCCTGAGCTAAATGAAAATTTTAAATGAGAATCACTATTCTAAAGACTCTTTAGAACAGGACTAGAGGACTAAGGTTAATCTATGTCTGTGAAACCATCAATTGCAGCCTGATAATGGTTTGAAGACAGACATTTGAAGAACAGGCCATGCAGGTAGAGATTAGAAAAGATATAACAGCAGGAAATTATATGAATAGAAAACTATCCCTGACCCGGTTTACTTACGTACAGTATGTGTGAGCACTAGTTAGTATGTTTCTGCACATTGTGTGTTTCTGTGGGCTGTGTTGTTTTAAACACACCCCACAGCCGCGTTCTCTGACACCATTCTTATTGCCTCTCCCCATTCCGCATTTATGCTGACCAACACGAATAGATTAACGAGCTAAAGATCTTCCCCCATGTTAATTAATTTGATTACGCAAAGGGGACTGTGGCTGTGTGGGCCTGGATTAGCCAGGGACATTTTAATCAGGGTCCCGGAAGATGAACAGGGCCGCCGGAGGGTTGGCGATGGTGAGGGCATTGGGGAGGGGGGCAGCTCCAGGCCAAGCCCTAATTTATGATACACACTGCCACATAGTCAATCCTCCATTCCAACTCCCCCCCACCCACTGCCCTGGCTGCCTCCTCACCCTCTTCATTACCCCTCTCATTAATGGAAATCTAATCACATACCCCCCACACTCAGTTTATTAAACAGGGCCTGACGTGCCCAAGCTCCCCTGTGTTATTGTTGACAGGACCGGACTGTGCCAGCGAGGCTTCTGTCCTCTCATGCTAATTGTATTAGCTAGACCAGCAACTGCTTATGGCTCTGACCCTCCCTGTGTTTATGAACACCAGATCAATACTCCCCCTCTTTCTCTCTTTATCTCACTCGTTAATAGTTTAAATTTGCTTAGTAGACACCTTTATCCAGAGTAACTCATATACTTTTTTAAGTTCTTATATTTTACCCTTTCATACAGCTGATGTTGTTGGAAAAATTATCAGTATATATTAGATTCTCTGCCAGCAAGAGAGTCCAACAGCTGAACCTTCAGACACCTGACCAGGATCCATGATATCGATACTTTCTTTGACACAAGGCCATAGCAGAGGAATGTGGTCTTGGTTTGTCTGTCCTAAACACCTCTCTATGGTTAAATAAATAAATTGCAGGCCAAATTAACAATCAAATATGATGAATCAAAATACTTTTACTCCATCAAGTAATAACACAACGGAATTTTGTAAAAGCCATAATGTCATTAATAGATTTTTAAGATAAGTCTGATTGTATCGTGGGTCCTTTTCAGAGGGTAATTATGGTCATAAGGAAGATTTAGTCAATGATTGAAGAGTGACCATAAAACCTGCTTGGCTTTGGAAGCCAAGCTTGCCAATTCTACATTAAATTCTGCATTTATGGAAAGTCCTCCTTGTTTGGTTTTTGAGAGTAGGGAAACGAAAACCAGGTCTAGAGAGATGTTGTGAGTTCCTGGACATTTAGTGATTCAGTTTCTGCAGAAATGACATCCCCACAAGGTGACAGACACAGCAAACCTATTGATTTGTCTGGAACTGCAGTGGCTATTTTCAGAAAGTAACCGTATTTCATTTGAAATAATTGTTCTTCTGGGCTGGCCCATCAGTCATGCCAAACAAATGGTTGCTCTGTGAAAACTAAAAGTTAAGTTTGTAACATCCTTGTGTTAATGACTGTCCCATAGTGTTGAGTACTCACAGTTTTCTGTCAATCAAAGTATGTTTCCAGCAGCTGTGTGAATGGGCTTTGATGTGAACTCTGAACAGGGACTGAATTATTTACTTGTATCCTTGTAATTGACAGCGACTAACCTGAATCCTGCATTTTTGCATATCAAAGGTTAAATATAAAGGGGTACTTTTAGGTAGTATGGTAGTATGTTCATGGTGAAAACTTAAAAAAAAAGTGAATGAAAATGTTTAAGTCCCACAGGAAATACTACTCATACCTAAGGAGTAAAACTGTTGCTGTTAAGCTTAACCCTGCAGTGAAAATCTGAGCCAGCTGAAGTGTGAAATTGCTAGGTCTATAAGTTAACTATGAATAAACATTTCTGCTATTCGACAAATAAGATGTAAATAATGCAGTGTACAACAAATTCCATCCCTGCAGCCTGGAACACAGCTGAATCCATCAGAGACACTGAACAAAAGTCTTTCTCAGCCAGCCTAAACTGCAGGAATGTTCTGCACATTTCTCTTTTTACATTTTTCTGTTTCAGATTTTCTAAACTTTTAAGGCAAATCTAATAAAAAGTGAAACATGCATTTTGGGAAAGCAACAAACTGAAAGAAATAATTGTGACTGAATGTAATGTATGAGTAGGCGGCACGGTGGCGTGGTGGTTAGCACTGTTGCCGCGCACCTCCAGGCCTGAGGTTCAATTCCCGCTTTGGGTCTGTGT
>JABJVR010007499.1:0-11462 GCA_025773905.1 Chitala chitala | reverse complement strand
TATGATTAATTTAGTTTGTTTCTGTTCTTATGGGCTGTCTTGTCCAATGAAAAATTTAACCCACAGATTTTCTGTGGGATTCAAGAACAGAAATTTTAACCACCGGTGTGAATTTGTTGATTTTATGAGAATAATTATAATTTAGAAATTGAATGAAGTACTTTGTTCCAGTAATGTCAGTTGTCTTCACTCTTACTGAGTTACACAGATATTCCTGTTTTTATAGATACACACTATGTACCATGCCATTTAGAGTGTGTGTGTGTGTGTGTGTGTGTGTGTGTGTGTGTGTGTGTGTGTGTGTGTGTGTGTACAGACCTCAGGGTACTGGGATCCATGTGCAAAACATTAGTTTTATTCTCTTAACGTGAGGAAACAAAATCAGTGTTCAGTAGATCAGGTTCCTGGGGACCGATGAGGAAAATGAGTCTGTCATGATCCGTACAGGAGAGAAGAACAGGAGAATCAGGGCAGGAAACAAGGAGCTGGTGATTAGCAGGGGACAGACAGACCTGACAGGAGGGCTGAGAAATTCACTGATAAATGTCATCCAAAGAATTCAAAATACCCAAACAAAGAGATACTGACACTGCCATGGTACAGATACAGGCAGGTAACAGGGAACAGCTGGGAGTAATCTGTAAGGATCTCAGTTACTGTTGGTCACGGGTATTTTTTGTGTGAGTTTTGTCCATTACACGATAACATGTTTAAAATATATGTAAAGGAATAAATGTTTGCAAACATGAAAGAAAATATAATACTGTAATAAGTTTAACATGAATGGTTTCTTGAATAAAACAGTACCAATAAAATGCAAATTTTGTAACATTTTCAATAAAAAGTTTAAATAAAATATCTCGGGGAGAACGTTTGCAAGAAAACAGCTTAATTGTAAAATATTATTTTTGGATTTAAAGAGAATTTTAAGTTCTATTTAAGTGCTATTTTCTGAAGTTAATTTGCTGTCCCTTTCTGAGTACAAGCATGCTGAGAGGATCATTTAGCATTGTTCTGTTGGTAGTTCTAACAGAATAAACCAACGGAGTCACTAAAATAATTCAGTTGCATCTTTGACTGCTTACAGACAAGCTCTTTTTTATTCAAATAGACTTCACAGCTTGGTACATATAGTGCATTTGTATGAAGAAATATATATGCGAGAACACATGAAATATGAATTAAGATGTGTTTTCTCTTACAAACTGATTCTGCCTCTGAGATATGCACAGAAATGGCAAATGCAGACCAGGTGAGGGTGATAACTGAGCAGGTGTGGACTTCAATGGTGGTAAACTGACACATTGTCTGTCTGCAGTTTTATTCTGCAGAATGTTGGTATTTATAAATGTTAAATATGACCAATTCTGGCATGTTATTATGTGTCTAATATTTCCTGCAGAATTTGAAAGACACCAAAGAACAGCAGGTAAGAGCATTATTTATTCTGTATCATGAAAATATGATGGAGCAGATGGTAAAAGACGCTGGGCACAGGGAACAGGGGTGAACCCTTGTTGGGCCGGGGTGTTTAATGGGGACAAAATAAGAAAAAACACGAGAACATCACTCAATCCCCAAATGCAAACAAAACTATGAAACTCAGAGCACAATCTCCAATTTTTCTGTAAAGCGCTTTGAGGCACATTATTGTAAAAGGCGCTATATAAACATTAATTTAATTCAATTGAATTGAAAGCACCAAAACACCAAAAGTCCCAATGACAAACTCACTGAATTCACCACAGGCCACCGTGACCCCCTAGATACAAAACACAAGTGACAATCCTAATTAAACTGAACAGCTGACCCAAATTATACAGAATTAATAATAGGGAAGGAATATCAGGTGTAAAGTGTGAACTCTGCCTTCAGACCAAACTCTGTAGTGTAAAACTGAAAAAAGAAAAATATGTTTATAGACAACATATAGCAACACCTGTGAAAAATCTCATCTCCTCCCCCATGTAAAAGAGTTAAAGTATAATACATACCAGCACTGTATAATGTGTACATTTGAGCACATTATTCTGTTGAACATACCAGCTTCTGTATCAGTTGCGTAATGTGTGACCTGAGTCCTGAGGGGGTCTCAGTTCATCCCCAAATCCCAAACACACATGATTCATGTAACCTGTCCTCTCCTGGGTGTGTCCTATCTTATATACTCTGTAGTCCAGGACAGGCTCCATGCCTCCCCATAATGCAGACTAGGATAGATAGTTTTAAAATTTAGTGAATGATAGTACAGCAGCACGGTGCTGTGGTGGTTAGCGCTGTCGCCGCACACTTCCTGGCCTGGGACTCGAATCCTGCCTTGGGTCTGTGTACGTGGGGTTTGCATGTTCTCCCCCTGCTTGGTGGGTGTTCTCCAGTTTCCTCCCACAATCCAAAGACATGCAGGTTAAGTTTATTGATGTCTCCAAATTGCCCATAGTGTGTGTGCCCTGTGGTGGGTTGGCACCCTGCCCTGGGTGTCCCCTGCCCTGTGCACTGTATGTTCTGGGATGGGCTCCAGACTTCCTGTGACCCTTAACAGGATGAAGTGGTATAGAAGGTGAATGACAATAATATGCATTTTAAAACTAAATTCCGAGCAAAGGTGTTTTTATTGTCAAAGTTTTCAAATTTGACTTTAACTGTTTTTACTTTTTTTTTCTTTTTACAGAATTTAAAAGCAACCAAAGATGCTCAGAGATGAGTGAGTTGTTCTTAATATAATTTCATTTGTATTTGATAATCAACAGCCATGTATAAACTGTGGAAAAAGATTAAAATGTAACAATGACAATGATGTTGCATTTTCAAGAAAAAAATACTAGTTAGATGTTTCATTAAAGTTTGTTTAAACCACAGTTGACAGCTGCATCACAGTTAATGTATAATCACGCTGTATACAAGCACCAGGCACTTCCAGGACTTTCTCAGGGTCCTTAACTGGATTAACAAAAGCAGCTTGTCAAAATGTATAATTCTGTTTGTCTTCTCGGAGTTTCCCAACATGTATTTTTATAGCAGGAGTTCTTTTGCTTACAAATGTGATTGGTAATGTGTGAATACAGTAAAGTCTCAGAACCACCATAGACACCAATGTCTGAAGTTATGTCAAATACAATCAATGAAAGTAAAAATTAATAACGTTGTTTTGTTTTTCAGTTCAAATCATAACTGTTAGATAAAATATTTTTAATGTGTGTTTGTTTCTTATTATTTTCATGTTGTTTCCTGTTTAATTTTTAATGACATTTGTATTATGACAGCTTGATTTTTAGACTTTTTCTACATTCTCAAATAAAATTTATAACCACATTGTTAATGTGTAAAAATGTTCCTGTTTCTTGTCTTTCCTCCACAGCTGATGTGATTCTGGACCCTAAAACAGCACATCCCAGGCTTCTCCTGTCTAAGGATGGGAAACAAGTGAGATGGGGAGACAGACGGCAGGATCTCCCTGATAACTCAAAGAGGTTTATAGCACGGTGCTACATTGTACTGGGGAAGGAGGGGTTCACTTCAGAGAGACGTTACTGGGAGGTGCAGGTGCCTGAAACAGGAGGGTGGCAGTTAGGAGTGGCCAGAGAGTCTGTAAACAGGACAGATTATGTGGAGCCCTGTCTTAGAGAGGGGTACTGGAGTATAGAGCTGACAGATTTGGGTGAGTACAGGGCTCGCACTGACCCCCCTGTCTCCCTCCACCTGAGGCAGAAGCCCCAGAAGGTGGGGGTGTATGTGGATTATGAGGGGGGGCAGGTCTCCTTTTACAATGTGGAGGCCAAGTCTCATATCTACACTTTCAGTGGTCAGAGGTTCACTGAGAAACTTTATCCGTATTTTCAACTCTGCAGCTCGGTCTCCCTAATCATCACTCCTGTCAGTCACACAGAGTAACTTGAATGTTTATCCTGAAAAGCTTTTGCTTAATATTTAATTTTTCACTCATCCTGCAAGTTAAAAAAAACTTTACATTGTGTTAAATACTGTATGTATTGCCTAGTGTTGTGAAATAATGTGAAAACAAGCATTAAGATACAGTTTTAAAGGCAACATAGATGTCATTTATGCATTACATCATTAATGTCCTAAAAATGCACAGTATTAAAGCATTCATTTAAAAAATAACTATGACCCGTACAAATGGATGAATGTAAAAAAAATGAAAACCTAATAAAAATCAGGCTTGATACATCCTGTTTCAATGTACCATCCCATGTTAAAGCATGCTCTAAGTTAGACCTGTGTCTGTGGAACATCTGTATACAATGTTTGTGTCGTTGGTGGGATTTCCTAAAGTTTTGTTTGTCTTTTTTCCTTTGAATGGTTTTCTATTACTGTGAGTTTTTAATGAAGTACAGTAGCTGTCTCATCACTGCAAGTTACAGTGAAAGTAATTAACCTTTCAGTGGTCAGAATTTCATTGACAACACTAATGCCTCTGTATGCCCTAATATAATAATATGGTGCCCTGGCCAGTATGTCTCCCAGAGCTGTGGGTAAACAGTACCCCAAGTACCGTGGGAAAGGCTCAGACTAGTGAGTAAACCTTATTCAAATGGGGTAGAGGGGAACAGAGAGAAGGGCTGAAGATCAGAGGTACCTAACAAGCTGGAAGAGGCACAAGAACTTAAACATGGAGACAAGACCAGGACACATTTTGGGACTGTGCACAAAAAATTTAAATGGTGCCAGTTGTTGAATGTTACATGGCTAATTTTATTATTCACTTAGAATCTTGTGTGTAGATCAAAATGTTATTTTTGAGAAAATACTCTTCAAAGAAAATAATTTTGTTTTCTCTTGTAGTCATTATAAAATTCTGTTGCATTTTCTGTATTCTAGTATGCAGACAAGATTGATACGTAACTATGGCAATAGAACTGACTCGGATTTACTGTAGAAGAATTCAATATACTTAAATTAGACACCAATAATTTTAGCTAATAATTCAATTGCTATGATTAAGTTTGCACAGTAAATTTTGAAAACCAAAAGAGAACCTGAACCTCAAACTGTTTCACAGAATATAGACCCAAGGATTGAGAAATACAAAATGAACCCATATCAAAGCACCAAAGCATCAAACAAGCTAACATTTTACTAATAGGGAAAAAGACACAAGGGTGACAATCCTTCAGTGAGTGCTGCTGTGTCCCACCTGAACTGGTGACGTCCCATGATGGCGTGCTCATATCTGGAGGCAGAAAAATGTCCGTTACATATACAGTACTGTACTGTGTGGTTGAGTAAACTAACTGTCTTACTCTAAAGATATTTCAGTCAGTCAGGTTCCCCCTGGTTGTTCAAACTGAGTGGCTGAGCTGACTGGGCAAGACCTCTTCTTCACCTGCAGTCATCTCCAGCCTCTCCCAGGGAATCCCGAGGTGCTCCCAAGGCAGCCTGGAGACATAATCTCCCCAGTGCATCCTCAGCCTACCCTGAGGCCTCCACCCAGTGGGACATTCCTGGAAAAACCCCAGTGAGCATCTCAACTGCCTCCTCTCAGTCCAGAAAAGTGTGTTTAAGTGTCTTTTAAAACAAAGTCACATATGTTATTTTTTAATTATTACCACTGTGATGGGAAAATAACAATGCATTTATGATCTGTCCTGTAAGTGAATTATAACTGTCTGTGCAGCCCATTGAAACTGAGTGAAAAGCCACAAGGTGGGCTGATAAGGGGTATTGGAATGTGAAGGCCAGGAGAGTGGGCTTGTCTGTCTAGCAACAGCCATGAAAAGAACTGGGTGGGGCTAGGTGACTATAAAAGTCGAGTGTATTGTTAGCACAGGGCTTCTGACCTTCTGTATTAATTGTTGGGTTCGACGGGCAGAAGCCTCTCTGCACAGAGAAAGTAAACGCTTACTAATTCACAACTCTTGTGTGTATCCGTGTCTTAGCCACTTTATAAAACTTCCATGACAGCCACATTTATTTTTTAAATAAAATATTTATTTGCCACCCTTAATATACCTACCATGATCGATAACAAATACATAAATACAACAAAAACTGTAACGTTATTTGAGACTTGAGTTGGGCTGTTCTCATGATAAGCGATGGTTTTGGTCTGCCAACCTTCGTTTGTTTGAGAGGTGAAAGGGCCTCTTTGAGCTGTAGGTCTCCTCAGTTTCTTAAGGTGACACTGTTTCACGTACAGAGGTAAGTGGAGAACTACTGGTTGAGTACACGTCTCATGGGTGTTGGAGGTTTTTGTGGGGCATGACCTTTAGGGCTTCACAAATACTGGATCACTTTCCTCTTTAAAACTTGTTTTATCGATTTGGATAAAAAAAAAAAAAACATCCTTTGTTTGTCAATGATCTATCAGAGAAAGAATCCTCTGCTTTCACCCACGGAATGGCAGGATGGGGTGGCACTTGAACCCTTGAGCTCACCAGGTGACATGCAGGCATGGCTCTGAGGTCAGAAGGCCATTAAGGAACAGCTGCAGCCAGCTAACCGAGATGTAATGGGAAAACAGCCCACATGTCTGGTCTTTTAAAGCCTCACACATGTAAATTACATTTAGTGAACTTAGAGTGTAAGACCATATCAGTTTACATTTTCAAAGGTTGCTTTAATGGACTGAGGGAGCCGGTGACTTTCTTTCCAGTAATTGTGTTTGCATGTGCCTAATTAAAAATTTAAAGTGTGAAATCATATGCAAATGGACAAAGAGAAATACACAGAGTAGAAAGTTCAATGTGTCTGACCTGCAGCCTGTTAATACAACTCAAAATACAAAAACACCAGTTCTGTGCAATTTCCAAATAAGCCAATTCTTTAACAACATCTGTTCTGAGGTAACTTAAGTATGATTTTTTTAAGTCAAATGGGGGATGTCACTCATCTATATGCCTTTAAATATAACCAAAGTTTTTTTTTCAAAGAACTCTAAACCTAAATAACAGAAAAATGAAGACACACGTGTACAGAGTCCTTCAGTGAGTGCTGGTGTGCTCCACCTGACTTGCCAACATGATAACAGTGTGTTTTTGTGTGGAGACAGGAAAGGGGATAAATGGTACAAAACTGTAAGTGATATTGGACTAGTAAAGACAGTCAGGAACTTAAAGTGAATAGAGTCCACAAAACAATTTCAGTTGTTCAGTACTGGCAAATACTGTAAATACTGGCAGTATTTACAGAGCTAGTGTCTGTGTGCTTCCTGTGTCATTTCTATAATCACCACACAAAAATCTGCTCCTACTGATGTCACCCTCGATATCACCATGTGCTCAGAGTGCTAAGAGTGTGGGATTTGTCACTGTTGGCCACAGGTCTGTTAAATAACTGTGACTCAAACCTGCATGTAGTTTCACCTCAGCTCATCTCTGTACAGCAACACAGTATCCAGAATGGCTCTGAGAACTTCAAGTGAGACACTCAATGATCTCTTAGAATATAACGTAGCAAATACAGACAGATACAATCTGACTAAACTATCAATACAAGAACTGTTGTAAGTTCATGTCTTTATGGAGCACATCCTGACCCTACAATCTGTGTGCCTCAACAGGCATCGAAACTGATCAGACCAGGCTACATTTTTTTCCAGTTTCTCATACATGTTTCTTATTGGCTAAAGTAAAGCTGGAGACATGGGAACCGTCGGAGCCACACAGAGTTCTTCAGTGTGGCAGTGGGGAATTTCCAGCAGTAAAGTAGTGTGCATTAGAACCTACAGAACTGTAGTGACCCGTAACAGAGAAACCCTGTAAAAGGTACCAACAGACAAAAAATATATACTGTAGGAAAAACTATAGAACCACTGGCAACCATTAGGTACAAATTTGTCAGCTGCTACACTTTGTTGCAGCTGTTTGCACTATTTTAATCAGATGCTATACATTTACTTTTACAGAGTTTTGTAACGGCAGAAATATTTTATTTGTGACAGTATTATGAGATCTTGATCCTACCTTTCAGTGAGACACAGTTTCACCTTCCTAACACTGAGCACCTGCAGTAAGACTGTGTCTGTCAGTGCACAGTGTGCAGCCTTTTCCTTTCTGTTTTAATACTCATCATGCGCCTGTCTCCCAGACACCTACACTGCTGCTTGTGGTCATCGCTGTCATCCTGATCATCTTCAGCTGTTCTGTATTACCATGACTACTGAGGTGTCAGGATATCCTCCTGATTTGCTCAGTGTTGATTATGTGCCCAAAATAATAGGCACAGAGAATTAGAAGACAACTACTGTTTGTATCTTTATACCTGAGAGGGAATTAATGTACCAATAACATCTTAATAAGGGATTTTATTCTCTGTCTTCTGCTTTTGACTCCATCAGTATAAGGCTGATACTGTCAGCCATCTGAGACTGGCTCTAAGGGCACAAGTAAAGAAAAGGACAGCAAGGACTGGGACACTGATGGGTTTAGTTCTGTTTCCATTTCAATGACTGATGAAGAATAATGAATATAGGATACAAAACATATTGCTGACATACTGTAGCAGTACAGACAGACTCTAAAGCAGTTGTCACAGTCTTTTTTTTTTTTATAAAATTTTAATATAATTATTGCATTTCTGATCAAAGAAATGCAGAAATTTAAAATAGGACATATTAAATGTAATTTATAGGTGGCCTGGTGGCTAAAAGGGTAGAACATCAGGCTGGGATGCAGAAGTCTCCTGACTCAAATCCCAGCACAGCCAGGTGTGTCCTTGAGCACGACACTCACCACTAGCTCCTCAGGTGCAGTGTGTAGCTGGCAGCACACTGCTCCCCTCAGGGGATGAGTTAAATGCAGGAAATGAATTTCATTATGACATGTATGTGTAACCTATATATGCAATAAAAGCAGGTTATTATATACACTGTAAGCAACTTTACTCCAATAGTATTCATAATCGTTCACTATGAAAGATAAGATTAAGTTGTGAATTCAGTCTATTAATAACACATTACTGTCAGACTATAATTTGGAAACTGAAATTTGTATTCACTGATTCCCACTTCAGTGTTCTACCCATAATACCCTGCTGCTCCTTTAGACTGAGCAACCAGTGATTAGGAGTTCAGCCTGTGCATGTGTGGGTTTGCTGCAGGCATGTTCCAGCTGCAGGCATGTCTCTTTATACAAAAGATCACAGTGGTCAAAAGGTAGGGGGCGACATGGGGAGTGAGTTTCACTCATCCTCTCCTTCCTTATCTCCAGATACCCCTTGGCAGGGTCAGCCCAGAGTCAACTTTGATCTTTACATCCTTAATGTAAGATACACATTCTGCTAATGGTCTTTATTGTTCTTGCAAGCACCATAATGACTTTATTACACATAGGAATGTTTACCCCTATAGGGGGTAGGTCCAGATGGTGCTTCCTTGTTTCTTAAGAGCATACCACATCTAATCAGCAGATGTGGTTGAATACTTCTTTTTCCATTTTATATAGATTAGCACATTTCTTTTAAATCAAGCACTCATACAAGTTTCAGAAAAAACATTTTTCCAACACTCCTGTAGCCACGGTAAGCAGCTGGACAATAAATGGATGGACACACAGTAACTTGTGACAACAGAAAATAAGAATGAATGTGTGGAAATAAAAGTAATAAGTGAAAATAACTGACTGCAGAGATTCATTAAAATGAAACAAGGAAACTAAAAAAAAGTCTGTTACAGCCAGGTGTCATCGTTTGTTATTTCATTTGGTTGTAACACAAACACAGCTGTACTAACTGTAGCCATTTCTTATACTTGTGGATTAAGTGCTTTCATCTAAGGTACTTAAATACTGCTCACATTCAGCACATTAACTGTGTACCAGCTGTGGCTTCAGTAATGTGTCTGTCTGCTCCTGGTGTCACATTATTCCATAGGGATTTAACATACATATTTAGTAATTTAAAATTATTTACTCATAAAGGTAATTAAAATGATACAGTTTAATATTAACAAAAAAAACGTTCAAGCTATCAGGACAAAACATTTATCTGTGTGACTGACAGGAGTGATGGTCAATGAGCCCTGGTGATATGTTCCAAAGTACGGATAAAGTTTCTCAGTGAACCTCTGACCACTGAAAGTGTAGATATGACACTTGGCCTTGACATTGTAAAAGGAGACCTGCCCCCCCTTATAATCCACATACACCCCCACCTTCTGGGGCTTCTGCTTCAGGGGGAGGGAGACAGGGGGGTAAGTGAGAGCCCTGTACTCACCCCATTCTTTCAGTTCTATACTCCAATACCCTTCACTAGGACAGTGTCCAACTTTCACTCTCCTCTCTACAGACTCTCTGGCCACTCCTAAATCCCACAATCCTGTTTCAGAAACCTGCACCTCCCAGTAACATCTCCCTGAGCTGAACCCCTCCTTCCCCAGTACAGCCCACCATGATGTAAACCTCTCTGGTTTCTCAGGGAGATCCTGCCATGTGTCTCCCCAGCTCACTTGTTTCCCATCCTCAGACATGATAAGCTCAGCATGTGCTGTATCAGGGTCCAGAGTCACATCAACTGTGGAGGAAACACAGGGGAAAAAAAACATCTATGATTTTTAATTCATAGTTTTATGTGGTTATTTAAAATTAAAGGATGTAGCATTACTCATTTTAAATTTAAATGCCATTGTAAGACATCACTTTGGGTGTCCATTTACAGTTCTTCTGCTCCTATAGATAAACACTTTCATTAATGTTTGCAAAATGCATGTTTAATTGGCAGCCTGTCCTGTATAAAGTACAACATAGTGACCCCAGGAAATAAGGTGGTGTCTCAGGGAGAACATCCACCCTGTCTACACAGAGACCCTGTAGCTCAGCTAAATCACTACATGCTGCTGGTAACTGTACCATAAACCGGTGGACCATTTTCAACACAGATGGGTCATCACACATTTGTGTTTAACTTTATACAGAGTCAGGCCTGCTTTCCTCATACCGATTCAGTACCATGACTTACTACTGAATGAGTGATTAAGTATTTATTCAAGATTATTATAGTTAAGCAGCACCATGTTTTGTCTCCAACTTATTTTTGACAGAACTCAACAAAACTAAAACACTCACCTGCACATCTTCGTCTCTTTTCCCATCCTGTAAACAGAAACAGAGACAAACATACAAAGACAACATTTATTAAGTTCATATGTTGTCATTGTTTACCCAAAATGTTTTTCCACAGTATACATTACTGAGTGTTTCTCCCTGTGGTGTTTGTAGAAAGATCCCAATGTGAAATAACATGGAGTAACTAACAGCAAAGAAACTCAAAAATGGTTCAGTGTGACAAAAGAACAAAGACCAACATGAGAACATGTGGACAATGTGTTGGCCAAGCAGTGACCTGAAGGGGTGTGTCAGCTTAATAAGGAACATACAGAAGGAAAGGGAGGACTAACTGTTCACCAAACATTACAGGATCATTATACAGAAGGAAAGGGAGGACTAACTGTTCACCAAACATTACAGGATCATTATACAGAAGGAAAGGGAGGACTGACTGTTCACCAAACA